>BMAV01017824.1:40906-301329 GCA_019973955.1 Trichonephila inaurata madagascariensis | reverse complement strand
GGGTCTATGAGGTAAAACATTTTTGAAACTCTGGTTTAGAGGAAAAAATATAAATTTTTAATGTCACATTTCAAAAGTACACGAGCTATTGAGGACCGACCTTTAAATTTGATCCATAGTCAATTGTTTCGACACCTGAGATGAAGTCCTATTCTTCAAGCATTATCTCGACAGATTTAACGTTCATCTTAAGTGATTTTAAGTGGCGCTTGGAGTCGAGCCTACGACTCAATACGTAGTAGGACTCAAAAGTTCCAGGACTGAGTCTATAACTTCAAAAATATTACCAATTAAACTGCTGAAACACATCCTCCTTCGAAATAAGACCCTTGAGTGACTTTTGCCGTGACTTATAAAGGTCATCGAAACATTTCTGGAACCCATTTTTAGCCATGTCCTTTAATTCCGACTGCTATGCACTTTTAACTTCATCTGCAGGTTGGTCTTCGCTTAGCATGCGGGGAACGATATGTTGACACACCCTAGATCCTTAGTCAATATCCATTGATATATGGACGAGGATATCCCAACTGATTCTGTTATTGTTTGAAGCCTGTTTTTAATTACCACCGCGGAAACCTTTTCGATGTTTTCAGTGGTGAGGGAAGTCTGGGGACGTTCAGAGCGTTTGTCGTCTTCGACACTTTCCCTGCCTTCTCTGAAACGTCGATGCCACTCAAAAGCTTGAGTTCACGATAATATATCACAACTTTACACCTGCTTCAAAATTTCGTTTGTCTCCGTAGCACTTTTTCCCAAACGAACACACAGAATTAATATTCATTGTCCGCTCAACAAACGCAATTTCTTTCAACCGCCGACGACTAAATGCATCAACCTACAAAATACGACGCCGTGGTGAGCCACCGACCACGTGATTTCGAGCACACTTTTTTTATAAAAGGGAAAGGATGCAATAACGCAGAAATATTATCGTAATCACTCTATTGCAAAAATTTTACTGTGGCCGCGGTAGCCTAGTGGTCTGATCGTGACTGACTTGTCCCGAGTTCTGTGCCCCGAACCACTAAAGACCAGCCGTGTAGGGGCTCGTTGCACGTTAAATATGTCGAGAGCTCAAAAGAATTCCCGTTGGTGTGGTGTGGTAGTTAGGAGAGAGGGCTGTCAGCCTCGTCACTCAACCATGGTTTAAAATTACGAGTTCCTTCGCCAAAAACCCTCGAGTAGCTGAACAGTGCGAGCTTATAATATTCACTCACTCATTCTCAAAAAAATTTTCCACGTTCTAGATTCAGTCCGGAAACTTTTGAATCCTACCTCGTAGAAAGAATATCGAATTTGAATTCGCAACCAGAAACCTTTTGATTACCGCTGCCACATAGAAATTCCAGAGAAATAAAATGGAATTTACGAATTCAAAGCAACTGCTTGACAGAAATCAAACAATAAATTGATCAAACTATTTTTAACTACACATTTAGATATCTAAATTTAGTTAATTTGGTATAGCGTAGATTATGAAAATTATCAAATAAAAAAGAAGTTTACGAAGAAAACTACAAACTAATGGGTATATCTATTTATTTTAAATAACTATGTAATTATGTGAACACCCCTTCTTCTCTATATGTCCCAGTTGTGATTTATTGATATTAAGTATCAGTTTTAAATTGTTTGTCAGTGCCGTAAATTTAAACTGTTAACCATATATTCACAACAAGAACAAAACAGTTGAGCAATTTTAAATAAATTATATTATAATAAACTTCTATGCACACTTGATGGAATTTCAAACAGAATTTTTTAATTAATATGTGCATCATTATACTAAAAGAGTTAAAGGATTTGTACAGAGCATTTGTATGTTTTATAAAAGGAAAATGAAAAGTTAAAAAAAAAAAAAAGAGAGAATTAACAGCTTGAGAAAATTGCACAAATCCTTTACAATTTAAAACATCAAACCAGTGGTCTTCAACCTATGTTCCATAGAAAACCCTGGGATTCCACAAGGCATAACCCAGGGGTTCCATGAATCACAATAAAAATTCTAAAAGAAGATTATAAATATGTATGCAAAACGGATTCGCGTTCACTATGAATTTTATGTAATCACAAGTATCTGAATTGTATACCAGTATAATTAAAACTAAACATTTTATTTATACATAACATAATTTTATTTAGAAATACTTTTTAACCTTTTATTATAAAAATAAAAGAATATAAAAATATTTTTCCTTTATACATACTCTTGAGTACGATGCTTTGCAAAAATAAATAGTTTTCTAAGAGAAAATTTACCTTTTCCCATTTGCGAAAAAAAAAATCCACCTATTATGAAAGAGAGAAATTAACTTCGTATTAACATATTAACAGATTTGACGTTAAAATCTAAATTTCAGCGAGAACAGCTAAATTTCAGGATGCTATTATGCAAAATATGCAAGATTTCTCACGCTGCTATAAACACTTTAATGCCATTCAGAACAATGTATTTAAGTATTTATTATTTTATTTATCCAACGCCCGTGCTTGGCTTCTTGACCATTTGACCCCGAGCCTCGCAGTACCAACTGACAATGTCATCAGCCGAGTATTCAACGAGTCCAGTGCATTGGAGCAGAGGATCGTCATCCATTCTGGCATGGCCGCAAAGTGGGCAGGCCTCGTTAGCAGCCATGCCAAGCCAGTGGAGGTCTACTCCCAAAAAGTCATGTCCGGTAGTTAGGTGAAAGCGGGCAACAGCCTCGGTACTCTCCACATGTCTTGGGATTGGGCCCACAGTGGCCAGAGTTTCCCATGGCTTTTCCCAAACTCATCATTTTTTGGATTATGGCAGTATATTTGTCAATGTGTGTGAGATGACATTCTTTGCTGTTATGAGGATCAAGCGACTTTCGGTTGAGTCGACTGCGCTCCCTGCTTGCCTTTTTGGTCAGCTCTTTCATTGCCGAGGATCCCAACATGACTTGGGACCCACTGTAAGACCGCAGTCCAGCCATATGAGATGAGCTCTGCAATTTTAGTTCGGCACTGAATTGTGTTAAGGCAGTCAGTTGGTGCATTACTGCTTAAAGCTAAAATTGCAGCTTGGGAATCTATGAAGAAGACAGCTTTTGCAGGAACTAGGCCTGCAGATAGTAAATGCGTTGTAGCTTCACAGACAGCCAAGACCTCACCATTGTAGTTGGTGGCGTTATTTCTCACAGCCAATGAGCCCTCAAACAGCCTACAAAACCATTCCGCGCCGGCTCCGTTGTTTCTGGCAGGTATGAGCCGTCTGTGTAGATATGGAGCCACTCATTTGTATTTAAGTGAAAAATATGTCTCAATGTGAGTGATTACAAAAACAAAATATTGCCTGAAAACCAATTAAACGCAGAATGCGAAATGCGACAGCAGTTAAATTCAATAGACATGGACTTTGATAGTTTGAGTAAAAAAATGCAAGCATACATCCAGGATACTAAATATAATGCATTGATTTGTGACACTTGGATCGCAAAATAATATTATTAATGAGTAAATTATATTAAAATTGGATTAAAAAAATTTTCATATTAAGTGCAAAACTTTTTTTTAGTTATCTTTATATTAAGTACCTATAAACTGTGTGTGTGTGTTGATCTACTTTAAATACTTTTGAAGGTATATTCTTTTAAGTGTTGGGGGGGGGGGGGGGCGAGGAATGGGATTCCACGAAAACGCCTTATAGTTCTAAGGGTTTCATGAGTCGAAAAAGTTTGACTACAGCAATAAATCATTATTTGACAACTTTTCAAAGAACGTGAAGAAATATTTTATTGAATGTGATAATGTACATTTATAAAATGGCGAATTTCCTTACAAACTTTTAACAAAAGAAAAAATAGTGAATTAAGATCATTTAAACTGCACTCACAAACTTTAACATTCGGCACTTTGATACTTGAATATACATTCAGACAAATTAAATACACGTCATTTTGATAATAAATTTATAACATCAAAAAAGAAAATACGTAAGCTTTTTCTTATATCCTCGAAAATGCCTGAATCTGTATTTTTTTTAAAAAAATTATTTTTACAACGTATTAAAGTTTAATAAACATAATTATTTCGAATTATGTTATACGCTGATAGTTCCCTTGCTATCTTAATTTTTGTTTATCAATTCGAGATATAATTTATTTCGTCCCTTAAAAAATAAGATCATTATAAGGAACAAAATTTTTATATACGCTTCGTTATCGTTTTTTCAAGTAAATATTTTAAGTTATTTCTAATCAATTTCATGGTGATTTGAAGAAATCGAACATGCTTAAGTGTTTGAAATGTTTTTCTTTCCCTTAAGTGATAAAAACACCAGAAAGTATAATTTGTATTTATTCTTTTGTTGATAGATTTGATTTTATGACATTTAATAAGGAATAGACTTTTGTATTGCTCTCTGTGGCAGATCAATATACATATATCAAATTACTCTACAGTACCACAAAGAGGAAAAAATAAGAATACATCACACCTTTTTGGGGGAAAATGTCCCAATCTCAAAACGCACCGCATTTGTCCACAAGAGATTTATCAGTTTTAAAAATCTAACACTCTCACTTCAAAAAAAAAAAATGCTTTAATAATTCACTAATAGGCAAGACGAAAATTCCTTTCACTCCCAAAAACAGAACCTCCGCTTTTTCTACCCCTCTCCAAAAGAGCAGGAGGAAGTGTTCAATTCTCGAAAGAAAGATAGCGACGGAGAACAACAATTCCCTCTCCGACCAATAATCGCAATCACAGATCCCTCAATAAAACAAAATAAAGTAAGACGGGGAAAAAAAATAACAAAAACCCTCCACATACTCGATTCATTGGAATTTAAGCCGACGCCTTTTAAAGCGCCTGTATTTTTTTTTTTTTCTCCTTCTGGCGCAAATGGGCGCAAGAGCTGTGGAAAAATTCCATCCAGAATATAATCCCCATCCGCAGCCAAGGCGAAAGATCGCGGCGCGGCTCACACAAATGGGCATTCAGTGTCTTGAATGCCATCGACAATGGTGCCTGGCCTGACAGCCGCCGAGCATACACGATATTGCTCTTTGTATGGTAATTAGACTAATGGAATTCACTGTTTCACCACTATAAGCCCAAATGGAATTTTAACGTTTCTCTCCGTCTCTTTGGGTGCTGGAAAAGGTTTTGGAAGGGCGGCTTCTTTAACTCCTCCATCGCTGGTATTTTGCATGGAAACATTTTCACTTGTCAGACGGGGTTGATGGGGGTTGCATTGCAAGACATGAGGATGTCGCCAAGGTGACGCCAAAAGTCACCCCTGGCTTTTTTTTCCCTCTGCTGTTCGAGTATTGTTGTTGTATCAAAATGGTACCCTTTGTACCAGATGTCAGTGGTGGGACAAAAAAGAAAAGTTACCAGAAGAAGAAAAAAAGTATAGGGATCGGGAGAGAATATTCTGGGGTGGGAAAAGGTATTGAGGAAAAGTGATTTAAATTTGTAGCAGGAATAGAGTGAAATTCGATTTTTTAAGTCGAATTATGTATGAAAACAGACTTTTTGGATTCATTAGTAGTCATTTTTCAATTTATGCTATTAGTTCACTCTCCCTGTATTATATATATATATATATATATATATATTCTGTTCAAATTTTCAATTGTTAATAAAATGCTTTATATTCATCCACTCATGTCCAAATATATTTTTTTTAACTTGCACGGCATGACCCTTGAAGTGAATACAATTTTTTTCAAATATTAATTAATTAATAATTGGTAAAAAATAAAAATAATAGTCCAACATATATAAAATGGAAAATCGCTCGTTGTGTCGCTGTGGCGTATTGGGTAGCGCGTTGCTCCTCTAATCCAAAAGTCGTGGGTTCAAATCCCACCTGGAATGGCCTAGTTTCTGAAAATGGGATTTCTTTGAGAATGGGATAACAAACAAAAATAATAGTCCAACACCCTATATAGAAAGGAAAATGGAAAATTGCAAAGAAAATCGCTTTTTATTATGCCACTTAATATTGTGACTCTGTTATATGTATATACGCATTTATATTAATTGTAATTATTAATGTATCCGACTGAATGAAAAGTAACTAAAATAAAAATTTCTTACTTGACCTTAGAAGGAAATGACTTTATTTTTTTTTTCTTTTTATATTACTTGTTTTAGAATAAGATTCTAACAATCTCAATGAAAATATTCAAGATTTAGGAAACATTAATTTGGGAAATAAACCAAAAATTTAAGTCTTCGAATTATCTTTTTAGCGAGTACGATGTTCAATTCTTATTGAATGGAAAAAATTTTAGATATTTTCAATGACTTCTCATCCTTAAAGTAAAATATGATGAGCTGTAAAAGAATTCCTTTGACTCTTTATTTTGTAATGCTATAAAATAGTTCTACAAAAATAAAATGAAAATTTTAATTGAAATATTCAAACGAAATTGGAAAAGGATCATTTTTACTAAATATTCTCTTAATACACGTGCGCAAATGCTGACATAGCTGAAAAATACTGAAACATAGAAATATGTGTAATATTGTCCAGCACTGAAATGGGTTCAAACACTCACTAATTTGTAATTTTTAAAAAAGAATTTTTCTCTGTATCCTCTTAATTTATATTTAATCAATGATAAGCGAAAATATTCAGATGGAAACATTTAATAAATTCTACTAATTATAAAATGTGCTTTTATGAAAAGCTGTTCTAGATTGTTGGATGCAAATTACGAATCATTTAAACAGATGCCTAAAAAGAGATTTTTGGAATAAAGTAATCTTCTTAAATTAGGTATTAATGTGAAGCAAATCCTTTATAATCTCAAAACTACTGATAAGTAGTAGTTGAGAAAATTAAATTTTTTCTTAGACTGTGTGTATTATTATTTTTTTCACTTTTATACTTTTTCTCCAAGGTATTTCTTTAGATATTTCACACAAATATAGCTAAAATATGGTTTTTTCAGCACAATTCTACAGGCAAATCCATAATTGTGTAGTAATCTCTTTTTTTATCCTGTTTAAATATCTTTACATGGAAACATTTAATTTCATTTATTATAATCTGCACTTTCAAAAAAAAAAAAAAAAAAAAGAAACCTGATGTTGATTATTATTTTGGCACAAACAGCTCAAACTTTTGAAACTATTTTTTGTAACAATGATAAGGTGTATTTTCACTACAGAAAACCAATTAAAATTCTTATTAGTTTTACAAAACAGTGTTGCAAATTTACATTTATTAGTACACTTTTACCATAAATTCAAAAAGAAAAAGGAAAAGACAGCATGAAAATAATCCATAAAAGAAATTCAGACTTAGTGAAAGATCTGTATGGGATAAATTGATTCTTAGAGCATATAATAACATGATACATGGATAAAATTGCATTAATAATTCTCCAAGGATAAGATCATTTTGTCATTCTTAAGTATTACTCACTTGAAAAGGTATTATTTTTGAAAATATGTAAATTCATTTTTCAGTATAGAGTAGTTCAAATATCTTCCGATGAATTAATTATACATTTCCTTATAAGTGGTTTAACAGTTATAATTATAATGTGAGTTTCAAAATATTTCATATATTATCGAAGATAATATTTCCTAAATCATACAGTTTGATTATTTTATATTGGATTAATATCATTTTAACGGCCATGTTACTACTTATTTAATTTGTATATTGCATATATAAGTAACATTCGAATACATAAATTAAGTGTATATTTATGAATATATATATAACTGCAATTTAAATACGTAAAATTTGCTTTATTTTTGTCAGTATAAAAACACGTGAAAAGTTTTTTTCGAGTAAGGTTTCTTGAAATTGATTCTTTGCAATATTGCTTTGTTCATGATTTTTTTTTTCAAAAAAATTCTTACTTGTACGATATTTAAACATTTTTTATAATTAATATATCAAATAAATTCTAAATGCCATTAATTCTTTAAGGTACAGTAATAAGCCAATTTAAATAAAGACTCCCTTTAAGTACAACATTTTCATAAATTTTAAAAGATTACAGAATGGATTTTTTTGTTAATTTTCTTCTCTGAAGCTATACAAGGTCAACCGGTGACGGACTGAGTAATTTTGAATCACTGTCAAACGACGACGTGGACACTTGAGTTGGTACCCTACTCTCCCAACTCCTTCGTCAAGACCACGAGAGGACTTTAAACCTCGATGGGTTTAACATACAAAATACCTTAAATAACAGAGGTAAGCATAACGCTATTGAATTAATCAAAGTATATTCTTTTTATGCTTGCAATTAAAGATAATATTGTCAACGATTTAGTGTCTATATAAGTTTTTTTTTTCTACTTGTAAGTTTATGTTATTTCGAAATATTAAGCTATTTGTGTACCTAATTAAATCATTTTACACAGCTGACAGTACCTTATAAGAGAAAAATCGCCTTTTAACTAATTGTGTAAACATACTAACTATTCCATATACACAGATTAGTTTATGGCAAACAGTATAATGTTTTTATTCCAAACAATAAAATAAGATAAGAAAATTATATTATGTAATAATGTCATGATGTAATAAACTCTTGTTACTAATGTAGTATTAACAGAAAATGTACAGACCTTAAGGGAGATTATGAGCACAAACAACAAAATTACTCTGATATTCAAGTTAAAATATCTAAACCTCAACTAAATTTAATTTTTTTTAATAAAAAGAAGGATTAATAGGTAAATAATAAAGAAAAATAAAAACAGAATTTTTCTAAAAAGGTAAGTTATATCAAAATATTTGTTGAGATGTAATGAAAGATAATAAAATGTTTCTACATATTCAAGCATTTCATCATTTTGCTTTTGAAACAAAAAAAAGTATACTGTCCACCACAGACATAGCAAGCCGTCATATTGATGTCATCCAAATTTGAAAAAAAAATCTATAATTATCTCTGAATTACAAGATATATGTTCACAAATTTCCACATCCTTTTCTTGAAACTAAAAAGATTTATTTTCTTCTGAAATTCACTCTAAAACTGAAAATGAAACCAGTACTTTTTTATTACGTAAAATCATACGTAGTACTAAGATTTAAACTGTGGCATGAACAAAAGATATACTTCATTCGAATGAATTATACTTTTATTAATAAAAATAATTTCTTTCCTAAAAAAAATATTTGGATTGCATTTCTGTTCCAATTAATTAAATTTACCCCGAACGCTATCCAGCCCAACAATGAAGCATTACTTAAAATTAAAAAAAAAACTGCTAACATCTGTATATTTATACATTCTAACAACTTTATCAATTAGTATTTTAATTATTCTTCCCATATTCTCAATTTTACACTCTTATCCAAGCTGTTTCTCTCTCAATAGATGTTAATAACTGAGTCAAATCATCCATTTAAGTGGAATCTGTTGGCGATTTTTCGCCAAATGCGGCCCCTTTCTTTTCCAATTGGGAGGTGAATGGAAATTTAACCTCACTCGGCAATTTATCCGCTCCAAACAAATGCAGGTGCTCTGTTTCTATGACCTCCCGAGTATTGGAGTAACAGGAGTCCGCGAGTTACTCGTCTCTTTAAAAGGCCGAGCGCTCCTCGAAGAAGTGAAGCTGTCAACAGACGTTAAAATTTAAACTTATGTACCGCGGTTCCGAGGAAGAAATGCTTCTTTCTTTCAGGGCATTTGGCGGGGACACGTTCGCCAATTCCCTGCTGCACGGCTTTTCTAAAAAGCTCGCCCATACAGGGACGATTTTAAAAGACGCGGGATTTTACCTTCGGACGGGGGCCTTCTCCTAGATAAGAAACTCTTTTTTTAAGGATCAAATCGAAAGTTAAAATATATTAAAATTTTGAGGTACAGATTTATGGAGAGAAAAATTATTTTTAACGGGTGATTACTGATACAGTCCCCTTTATAACAATGAAGATGAAAAAATAAACAACAAAACAAGTTAAACAAAAAAATTTTTTTAAGTCTCAATTCCTATTTAGATCAATAAAGAAAAATTTTATTTTAGCTACTTTTTATTAAATAGTTACAATTAATATAAATATGTATATACACATGACAGAATCACAACATTAAGTGGTAATTTATTTTTGTTAATTATCATTAAAGTATCGTATTGTCATCCAAAACAATCATGTATATAAAATTTCAGTTCAACTGAGTGCTTTAAAATGTATTTTATTAACGATTGAAAATTCCACGAAGATAAATAAATAAATATATAAAGAGTGTGGATTGTAGGAATTGAAAAAAAGACAATTGTGGCTCAACTCTCTACTGAAGAAATATTCTAATTAATACTAATATCTTTTATGTTCTTTTTTTACACTTGATCGATATAATTTTTTAAAAAAAATCCTCGAATTGGCTTATTTGAATCTGAGCCGCCATCAATTCTAAGCCCCGCCCCAAATTCTCAACACGCTTTTGTGAAAAAATAAAAAATAATGTAAAATGTCATCAATATCTGATATTTACGAAATTTTAAAAAAATTTAGAAGATTAATTGAAAGCAGTCAAAATGTGTTAAATACTAAGTAAAATAATTGAGTTATTTTACCACCATGAAAAAAATCTTCATAAAAGATTATTCATAATTGTTAAGGTAAAGAAAACTATGTGTGAAAATATCAGTGTAATCAAACCAAAAGTAAAAAAAAAATTACCTTTAATCTAATATTTTAAACAATAGTTTTTAGAAACTTGCGACTGAACTTGCAAATTTGCTCAGTGGGCTTCACTAACTGCAAAGTATAACCAAGCAAGACATGGCTTTCAAAATAAATCCTACACAAATAAATTTAAGCTCATTATAAGCTATTGAGACATAAATAGAAATAAAAAATAATAAGGAGCCCACTTTTTCCACTTTTCATAATTTGTATAAAATTTTAATATGCATTTTCAATTATTTAATGTAACTTATTATGGCATTTTCACTATAAGGATTTAATTCTTCACTTTATTATTTTTTACTGATTTATCTGGTATGTGTGTTAAGTGATTATGAAAAAAAAAGAATTCTGTAATAATACTTGAAAAGTATGATAATTGTTAATTTAACCCTCTCTTAATATAATTAATTACATGCCACACAGAAAATTGAATATAAATTTACAAGATAATTTATATTAATTAACATGCAACCTGTTATCAGGAGTAACATATAAAATACAATATTTTGAAGTGTAACTAGCTTACTATCATGTAACTATGACGTCACATGAATTAACCTCATTATGTAAACGTATTCAAATTTTAATAATCTTCAAAATATTTTTCAAAATTAAAAAAAAAAAACTTAAAATTTTTAAAACTCAAGTTCATTTTCTTTACCTATGTGCATTATAATTGTAGACAAATTTGTATTTTTAAAGGAAAGTTTTCGCTAGAAACAAAACAAGACAACAGAGAAGCGCATGAACTGGTTGGCTGGAACCACGTGATTGCACTTAAGTGTCTATGACATCACATGACCCGATTGCCTGGAAGCGCGAAGTTATAGCTATCATGTGACCAAAAACCTATTGCAATCGTAAATGCTGTCACGAAATCGTGTAAAAAGAGATATTTCATTCATAAACTCATTCTTATTGAGGGTTCTGATAGTAAAGTAAATAATAAAAGAAAACTTCGGATTAAGAGCATAATTTTAAAAAACGAGTTCCAATGAAGACTTCTACTTTAGAGGTAGCCTGTAAATTTACACAGACAATTGTACATAACAACCAATTAAAGAAAATTCAGACATCACTAAGAGTTTTCATGAAATACTCCATATATAATATTCGGTCATCAAAGATTTGAAATATATAAGGTACAAAAATTTGCAGTACATATGAACATATACTTTTAGTAAATGGAATCAATTTGGGGTGCATAGTACCAACAATTGCATTATATTTGGTAAATTGAGTCTTTAATATGTGTTGAAAGGGTCTTTAAAGCAACTTGTTGCGACTATTTCACATAAATAGTAAGAGATTTCGAAAATCTAGAGGAATATCCAAAACCTCTGAACTGTACCAAGATATGTTCCTTGTTTGTAATCTAGTTGAAGAATTTCTTATGACATTTCTCATTAAAACAAATATTTTACGCTTGTCGATATCTTTATACCAAACTCATTTATAACCAGAAAATTATTGGCAGCGATTTCGCTATAAGAAATCACGGCCACAAAGGCTACACCCGAATTATTCTTATTTCTCCAAACTACTACGCCAACCTTCAAAAAGTCTTTGAAAGGTAAGCTGATTTTGTCACATTTTTCTTTCAGATCATTTTTGTAGTAACTGGCATTCTAATTCGTGAATTTCATAAATCATTCCCATGACAACGAGGAATCGTATTCTCTATTAGATTAAGTTTATATTAAATTAACCCCATTACACAACGAAGTGTTTTTGATAGACTTCTTTGTCGTATCAATCGTTTGGTTAAGTGATGAAGACCAGCATACACCAAATTTTTGCGATTGCGTACGCCTAATACGGAAATAATTCTAAATTACACCGCATATAAAATGGGAATGAGGGAGGAGGGATCAAAAGTCAAGTTATACATATTTTTAATTTTAATAAAAATACATATATACATTTAAATTAAATTGAAAATATGCATTTTAAAATTAATATTTAATGGGAATCATGTGTACTTGAATGTTCTCCGAAGGATTTTCCTACCAAAAACTTAGCTTTCCATGTCTTTGATCTTTCCATGTCTTCCATGTCTTCGATTGATCTTTGATCTGATCTTTCCATCTGTAGCCTAGTGGTCAAAGTAACGGACTCGTGGCCCGCGTGTCATGAGCTCCAGTCTTGTGCAGCTGAAGACCCACCGTGAAGAGACCGATGCACGTTAAATATGTCGAGAATCAAGTGTCATTCCGTTGGTGTGGTGTTGAAGTTAGAAGAGGGGGTGCCAGCTCAGGTGTCATCCTCGTCACTGGACCATGGCTCAAATTTACGAGGTTCGTCGCCAAAAGCCCTCCAGTAGCTGAATTGTGCGACGTTAATATTCACTCCCTCCCTCCCATGTCTTTGTGCGCATGCGCTTTAAAACCAATGTATTTATGATGTTGGGTTCCCCAGAGGCTAGTGCAGGGATGGCCAACCAGTGGCACGCGTGCCATCAAAAGCACGTAACAAAATATTTTGGATACGCCAGTGTTCAAAATGGTATGTATCTTATTTCAAAATAACAAAGTTCACTCTAAAGACGAGTAAACGCGAGTGATCGGTCGCGTGATGCACACTCGTTTGTTATTGTCTCGCCTTAGTTACGTCGCAGACTAGTGTTGCTTATTATTCAAAATTTGTCTACGCATAGCATATTCAATTTCGTAGACACAACTTGTTTTTTAAAGTTTATTTGTGTTATATTTACGATTTTTAAATGTTTTTTAACATGGCTAGTTCAGCAAAAGAACAAAAAGGGCAAGATTGTAAGTGTAACTGAGAATTTCAAACACGATGAATCTAAAAACAGGGCAATAGTAGTAAAGGCGACAAAGCTGTCTGAGTTTTATGTTCTGGAACAGTGATATGCAGAACACTGTCTGTAATACGGCATTATGAAACCAATCGCACATCCTCTTATCAAAAAAGTGAGCCATAGCAAAAATAATTCTATGTTTAGAAACCGCTCGTGGCAGATGACTCCAAATTCAGCATGCGTTCTACTAAAAGAGTAACATCTTACAATCCTAATATAAGTTATTTGTCATCAACAATCTGCAATAACGAAAGTCACACTAAAGTCACTTTAATTTGAAATGCACGTATAAATAAAACATTTATAAATATACAGTGTAAAAGGTATTTTTTCGTAGTAAATTAACAGTTTTGAGCTGTTAGCATTTAGTCTCATTATTTTCCCAATAATTACAAGTCAAAATAGTTTGACGGCACGTCTATACCTCATTAAACACTTGTGTAGAAAAAATGGCACGTTGATCCATAAAGGTTCGCCACCCCTGGGCTAGTGAAACCAGACACAATGAGCAATGATGGAACTTCTCACTCGCATGGTACATGATCTAACACTCGTAAGTGATCGTAAACCTGCTCCTTTGGTATACCCTTAGTATCCCTTTGCGTACTCGTTGGGAAACGTTACCCCGTTTAAGACACCACTGATGTAGACAAACTCTGAGCCGGTTCCTTAAGGCTAAGTTATATTTAAAGAGCAGCAGATTTCATTATTCCATATAAATAATATTCGAAAAAACGAGTCTTCAACTTGCAACCCACTGGCAACTAATCACTAACTTGTTCACCCCGGCTTTCCCAAGTATCTGCATATATATTGATAAAAGTGACTCACCCATACGGGGTATCCAAAAATATTAAAGTATCCGACTACGTTCGGGGAACCATGATTTTAAAAAAGTGCATAAATGTATAATTTTCATGATATTTAGTGTCACTTAGATTAGGATATATGTATAAAATTGTTTTAAAGACATTATGACAAAAAAAATTTATTTAAATACAATATTTTGGCAAAAAATTAACTTAGAATGACCTTTCTTCCAAATGTTCTCCTTTTGTAAAAAATGCTTCTATTGTATTAATATTTTGCCTGTATATAGCTCAGACTTCTGTACAGAGGCTTAACTATGATTTTTGAAAAATTCAAATTATTTTCAGAGTTACAACCGTTTCAAATAATTATCGGCGTATTTTCTTAAAATTTCTCCCTTCTGTTTTCGTAAAACATGGATAAACCGACTTCCAAGTTATGCATTTCAAAAATTCTAGTTGAGCTTCTGTACAGAAGTCCGAGCTGAATACAGGCAAAATATTAATACAATAGAAGCATTTTTACAAAAGGAAAACATTTGGAAAAAAGGTTATAAGTTAATTTTTTGCCAAAATATTGTATTTAAATAATTTTTTGTCAAAATATTGTATTTAAATAAATTTTTTTTTTTTTGTCATTTTAATCATGGTCATATAACGAAATGAAATACCCAGAGAAGTATATATATATAGGTGGATTACACCTAATACTTTCATAAGCCACAGAATCCCTTTTTGATTTTAAATGTTGTAGTCTCTTATCCAGTGGGACAGCCTTTAAATGTACAGGTCGTATAAATCGGACCTTTTACAATTCCTACTATTAACTCACATTCTCTGTATATTTATTTGTTTATCTTGGTGGAATTTTCAATCGTTAATAAAATACATTTTAAAGCGCTCAATTGAGCTGAAATTTTATATATATGATCATTTTGGATGTCAATACAGCAATTTAATTATAATTAATAAAAATTAATTGATTAAAACTAATTATTTAAAATGTTACAAATACAGCCACATTGGCATCATTTTTGGCGACTTGCGTCAAAACTTGAAAAGGTTTTTTCCTCACGTTTTAAAGCATTCAGTTGAACTGAAATTTTATAGACACGATTGTTTTGGATGACAATACGATACTTTAATGATAATGAATAAATATTAATTACCACTTAATGTTGTGATTCTGTCAAATGTATATACATATTTATATCAATTGTAACTATTTAATAAAAGTAGCTAAAATAAAATTTTTCTTTGTTGATCTAAGTAGGAACTGACATAATTTTTTTTTTATATTACTTGTTTTAATCTAATTCACATTTTTACGAATCATACTTTGTTTAACTGAATATGGAAAAATTATAAAGAAGTTAGGATTCAAGACTCAATCTCTGATTCCATGAGACTCGCATTTCAGCCACCTCGGTATTTCAATCTCAAGTCTAATCCGGAATTTCTGCAAGATCCCCCCTTACGAAATTTTCTTTCCACTTGTGAGTAAAACGCATCGTCTTGGCGAAAGGTTTGATAATGATTGAAAGGGATGGCAATAGAGGTTGAGTGAGGACCCGAGAGTGGCACTGCGAATATTTTAATCCATCGCGCAAAAAGGAGGGGGGGGGGGCCGAAAATTGTTTCCTTCTCCTCTCCTTATTTTTCGTTCTCTTCCCGGAGCTTTTAAGCCGAAAATGTTTTTGACGCCCTCCGCTCGACGCCTCTTTCCCGATTCAGGCGGGAAAAGAATGGATGGCTGAATTGGAAATACATGACGAGAAAAGTGCCAGGGTATTAGAGGGGAGGGAGGACGAGCCATGGGGGAAGGGAATGGCTCACTTCGGTGTGTTAATTGAGTAGATTTCCGTGTTTCGGTTTTTCCGTAAGTGACCCTTGGTGTTAAATTGAGAATTATGGATTTAATTTGAAAACTGAATCTACTTTTGTTAAATAAAAATAAATACGTTTTTATGGATTTCAAATAATGAATTTTGATTTCTGAGCTTCAAAGTAATGAAAACAATCTTTATGGAGAAAAAATAACAATTATTTATATATTGTGTGTACATATAGTCTCTCTCTTTATATATATATATGCATCATATTTATTCGAATCTAAGCCGCACCTCAAATTCTCAACAAGTTTTTGTGAAAAAGGAAAAATAGTGTGAAATGGTTCATCGATATCCAATTTTACAAAATTAAAATAAATTTAAAATTAAAACTAATAAGTGAATAGTCAGTTATTTTACCAATATTATAAACCTGTAATTGCTCTAATTTCCCCATCTAATGATTATTTTTCCCTTCGATCCTAAGCCACACCCGAATTTCAGTAGAGTTAACATTGGAAAAAAAGGGCGGCTTAGATTCGAGTAAATATGGTACTCGTATATAGTACAGGTTTTTCAATTAATTCACTCTCACTGCAGTAAATACCACAGGATTTGATTTCACTTTAACTGTTAATATTGAAATAAAAAAATACCAAAAAGAAATTATGCATGAAGATATTGCTGATAATCGCCTATAGAGGGTGTGGCACCGTTTATAATACAAGAGAGGCAATAATGCATGCAGGGAAGGAGAGAGTTGTGAATGAGTGAGTGTTTATTAACGTCGCAATCTAATGCAACACGAGGCTGTCGGTGACGGACTTCGTGACTTTCAATAATGGTCAAGTAACAAGGACGACACCTGAGCTGGCAACCCAATTTCCTATAACTTCCTCTCTACTCCAACGTTATTACAAGAATTTCAGCCGCGATGGCATCAAGACTCGAACTCGTGACTCAACAACACCAGCTATGATCTCGTGACCATGATCAATAGGCTACCTCGACTACAAGAGATTTGTGAGTGATGAGATAATGGAGACTAAGAGCTAAAAAAATAATGCGTATGTAACGTTGTGAGAGAGGGAGAGCTATATTAATGTCACATTATAAAACAGGATAGCTATTGATTACGGACCTCATAATTTTGAACCATGATCAAGTGACGAAGTTTACACCTGATCTGATACTCCCTCTCTTAACTTCCATACCACATCAACGGGAGGATGTTTGAGCCTCGACGTATTTAGCTCTCTTCCTGGTCGGTCTTCAGCGGTACTGAGCTCGAACTCATGATACGCCACCACGAGTCCAATTCATCGACCACTTGGCTACCGCGACCACAGAGCATCTGTCAAGTGATGAGGAAGACACTTTAGCTGGCATACCCCCTCCAAATTTCTTCCTCACCAACACCACGGAGAGGACTTTGAACCTCGATAGATTTAATGTGCATCTGGATTTCTACACGGTGAGTCTTCAAAGGCACTAAGGCTCGAACTAATGATACATTGGACCCGAGTGCATGACCATGACTACTAAGATGTCGTGAGTGAGAGAATATTAACGTCGCACTGTTCAGCTACACGAGGCCTTTTGGCGACGGACCACGTCATTTTGAACCATGGTCAAGTAACATGGACGACACCTGAGCTAGTACCCCCTCTCCTAAATACCATACCACACCAGTGGGAGGACGTTTCAGCTCTCGACTGATTTAACGTGCATCGCTGCCCTACACGGTGGGTTTTTAGTGGTACTGGGCTCGAACTCATGACATGCCTGCTATGATCCGATACCTTGACTACTGGGCTACCGCAGCCCAACTAAGATGTCGTGGTCACTCATTTATGATATATATATGTATAATGATAATCAATCCATTATATATTCGCCTTATTTACACTAAAAATAATCTTTAATTATGTGAATATTTGTTTTTTTAATAACGGTTAAATAAACATAAATGACACAACGAAAAACAGAAAATACCTCAACAGGTCATGAAGATAAAAAGAAATATTAGGCTATAATTACTTCTGCAACTAATTTATACAGAACAATGCAACTTTGGGCTATTCAGTGCTTTAAATATCCTAACAGCTTCAATTAATCAGAACTAAGTCCATTTTCTGGAATACCAGGGAACTTGGAAACCCTATCTCCAGCAACCAGCACCCTTTCCTAGAACTGCGAATTTGCTAACCAGTAACCTCTTAATTGTCTACATTCCATAGTTAGAGAATAGGTCCCTACATGCGAAAGATAGCCACGTCGGCACGAATGGAGGGGATTTACTATAATAGGTTATCTTGTCCGACATTAAACAGCATCGGAGCTTCATTATACAGCGGAAATTATGCGAGCGTCAGTAGTTATATTACACAGAAATCTCATTTCAATTTGACCGGCATTTTCGGTACTTAATTGGGCCGTGCCGGAGACACGCCAATAAAAACTATTCGTTTCACCGCGTCATGGGAAGTTAGGAATGGAGCCGAAGGGCCAATTGGTTAATTAAGGCGGATGGTGTGATTTAAACACTATTCCACCGGTGATGGCAACGCGGTATTTAGCGTCCAATGTCGTTGTCATAGAAACGAAATGCGTTATCTCGCACGCAGAACGCGTGATGTAGATGGCGCAGTGTGCCTTCTGATTCGAAATGGAATTTCGGGGGGTGTAATTGGTATTTCGTTTCCTATTAATTAATAAACGGCTTGGATTAATAGATTTGGGTGTTGTTATGGTAATATGGGCTTTCTCAGAAGAAAGGGGGAGGGATTTATAATGAATTAAAACGGAGTAACGCGGTAAATTTGGGCTACGGCCGTTTCCCTGATTATCACTGGCTTACAGTAACTACAGGGTGAGCCAAAACTCACTTTATTGTTTTAAAGGATTATATTCTTTGAGGTTTTAAAAATAAAAGTAGCTGTTACTCGCCCACAATGGGTATTTTATGACGTTGTACGACTATATTGTTTGTAAGTATTGCTCTATCTAAAACCTAGTATTAAGATTCCACACACACATTTGTATTCAAAAACATTCTTATATCACGTGTCTTGTGATACAACAAAAACAAGACATCAATTTCTAAAACGAAAGGATGTTTTTCTTTTATACTCCCGTAACCTTCTTCCCTTTGGGAGCTAATTTCCGCAAAATCTATTCTTAGAGGATCTTTAAGCAACAAAATAGATATGCTTACCAAATTTCAAACCTGTAGGTCCAATAGTTCAAAAACGAGTATTTTTTTAAAAAATATATTACGCCTCTATAAACTCTTTCTTTCGTTTTTGAGAATCAATAGTCGATTTCTGAAAAATTCGTTTAGAGCGAATTTCTGCTTAAATTTAGGTAATTGCCTGCTAAATTTCAAGTCTATAAGTCTGGTGGTTCAAAAACAAGAATTCATTACGTCCCCGCAACCTCCTCTTCTAGTTTTTGGAAGTTGATTCTTTAGATCAGGGGTGTCCAACACACGGCCCGCGGACCGTGGTCCTCCAGTACGTAAATTGCGGCCCGCCGACTCTTTTTTTAAAAAATTTTAAATATCAGGTTTTTAAAAATTTTTCATTTTAAAATTTATTTGAGGGGAAATTTATATATATATACTATGTATTTATCTGTTGCCTGTTCTTGTTTTAAAATAAATTCTTTTTGATAATATATAGAAACGTCCTTTAGATTAAAATAAATTTATATTTTATCCAAAAGTTACATTTGATTTTGCTATAATAAATAACTTTTTTAATAAATTTTGAATTGCATTATGCATATCCTTTACTATGGATGGTACACGATTCTCTGTGTGTGTTTCTCCTCCTCCTTTTCTGTTTGGAGTGCCCAAAAATCAAGAGGCAGTCAGAGATGTGTTTTTTAAAGTTTAAAAAAAAAATTCAGAACGGTTAAGATAAAGAGCAATGTATACTAAATTGTTTGAGAAAAACAGCACAATCAAATTTTAAAAATGAGTAACGAATGATCAATTCAAAAGGAACTCCGTAATTTTCATGAAAATGGCAACTATAATATTTTAAACATTATTGGATCATTGCATTATTATATTATATAAACGTTATTATATTACCTATGTCTGGGTATACATGAAAAAAAAATTAAAACAATAATAATAATTCATTTTGTTTTACATTTTCACTCCAATAAATGTTTTTTTTTCCAAATCTAATATAAAGGTACATATTTTTATGTGCGGCCCGCGAGATTATGTTTTTCCGAAGTGGCCCGCAAGGTCATTTGGGTTGGACACCCCTGCCTTAGAGGATATCTACTCAACAAGTTTACCAATTTTTAAATATGTGGTTAAATCTAATAGTTCCAAAGATCTTGTGGTGAGTGAGTGAGTCACCTTTCTCATAGATATATGTATAGAGATATACGTATTTTTCATATAGATATATGTATATAGATATACGTATTTTTCATATTATATATATTTAGATAGATATACATATTTTTCATATTGATATATGTATATAGATATAATGCAATAAAACGCGCACTTCAGTATTAAATATACCATTTATCTCAATTTTTTTTGGGAACAGATATATTTTTTTTCAAATATTAATTACTAGTTCATATTTAGAGACATGGATCTAATGATAATCATTCAATTGTATTTGCCTCATTCGATCCCAAAATCCAAAAAGATGTGCATTTTGAAGTGAAAATGATACACATGTGCTCTCTGAGTAAGCATATGTTGGAGAACTTTTACGTAAAGTATTTTGCGTATTTTTAACATAATAACAGTACTAACAAAAAGAATAAGTGAAATAATAAAGCGATTCTAAGATGAGAATAATTTTTCGAAAAATACAGGGAGACCGTGAAACTTGCAAAGCAATATATTGGTGAAATACACAGGGGATACATGAAGTCATAAGACAAATTTTAAGGAAAGGTATAATTCTCATAAAGAACTCATGACACGCAAGCTCCGAGTCAGTTATCTTGTCCACTAGGCTACCGCAGCCCCACCATTGGGATGGAAAATAGAGGGTTAGACAAAAAATAAGATTTTTTTAAAAAAAAAAAATTAGCACCATTAAATAAAAGTAAGCTTAGTACAGTTTCACACAGCCATGACATGATTTATCAATAGGACATTAGATTTTCAACGATATGCATCAATTGAAACTTTCCTTGCCATCAGAATTTGAGCTAGATGGCACATATCAAAGCTTTCCAAATAATTTCATGTATTGGCAATAAATATACTTCGACCTTTCTAAGGTAAATAAACTAATTCTCCTTTATTGTCTGATTGACAATCTGAATTTCTCTGTAAAATCCGTTGAGAATTATTATTTACTGCATACTGATAAATTACGAGTGATTCGAAAATGTTTATACCCAGTATAAACCAGCAGATATAACTAGGTAAAATGTATAGGCTTCATTCACCAACTCCAAGTTTCTGAAGCAAAAATATCCTATGTTATGATGTGAAACCGTACTTAAGAATTGAATTTTGGCTAGAGAACCCAAGGGATCTTTTACATGCCACATAATCATGCGACATAGCCGCTGTCGATTTTCTGCATGATGAATAACCACCGACTTGGGCCGGGGTCGAACCCGCAACCTTAGGCGTTGAAGGCCAGCGACAAAATAACTATGCTACACAACCGCATTTTTCCATTATATCATTACTGTGATTTTCAACTTGCCTCGTCTCACCTAATTTTATGGGTAAATCGAATTTTGAAATTAGAATGTAGTCCATTTTTAGCGATGTAACTTTTTCCTACTCAACTTGATTTGGGCTGTCCTAAATTTGTTCCAAAGAATTTTTGTGACGAATTCAGAACTTGCCAATTAATTTATTGCAAGAATGATACATTTATATCTTGAATAATAATTTACATGGATTGCATAGTTTGCGTACAGATACATTTTTGCAATCTATAAATTCTTAATTATCTTTACAATTCAAAATAGTGATGTAAAAATTATAACAAAATAAAAAATTTTTTCGCTTTCATTTTCATAGATAGAAAAAAAAAATCATACCTAGTTGGATTAACACATTTTTTGTAATATATTACAAGATTGAAAACGTCTACAATGTCCTTCAAAAAGCGAAATAAAAAGAAATATAAAACAATTTTGAATAGGGCAAAGAAAACTTTGCATTTAAATTTAATGATAGAAAAATTAAAATATGTTTCATGAAAGTCCAAGTTATATATTAATTATATGTACAGTAGGATGTCGTTTATCCAAATCAATTGGGACCAGACACCGTTCGGACACGCGATTTTTCGGATAACCGAAAACCGAATGCGATCCATGCAGTATATGAAACCGGACACTATACAAATATTGAAAATCAATCGCATGCGTGAAACGTACTTGAAGAAAAAACAAAATAGGTGCAAAATGTCGCAATTTTACCTTTATTGTGGAAAATATAATAGCTTATTTTTCGCTGTACCACTGTATACCTTCATTTTTTCACTGCAAAGTCTCTGATTCTCTTGAGCAGCAGTAATTGAGTAGGACAGCACTCTGATTGTTGTTCGTACCACTATATAGCAGTGGTTCTCTCTAACGCAGAAAACGCATCAGCATTTGATGGGCCCTTGCAATTTTCGTTGTTGTTGCTGTCCTCGTCTTCATCCATTTCATCGTCGATAGGGTTGGATTCTTCTTGCACGGAAGTCACAATCTCGTCATCATTTAGCATTTGAAATCCACATTCTTCTGCATCGCTTGCCTTCCAGGTTTCTACATCTTCTTCATCGCATTCTTGAAATCCTGGGATTGATTGGACAAAGTCGGTAATATCCTCCCTGTGGTCGTAGTATTGAAGTCTTTTTCGCCTTCTAAATCTGAAATTCCCCAAATATCCCTGACCTTGGGTTTTCCCGTCACTTTTGACCTCACGCGAAACTGTTGAACATTGCACTGTTCGAAACGTATTCATATACAGTATATGTAGTTAACAAAAAAAAAATGGTCCGGATATTTGACTCTCCAGATAATAAACGTTCCGATAAATGACGTTCTACTGTATGTATTACCACTTTAATTTATAATTCACCAATAGCTTTCACGTTGCTTCAAAGCGCGAATTAAATTAAAATCAAATAAATTGCATCTTAGAAAGCAAGACACTCGGTTTTTTTATTATTATTATTATTATTATACCTAATATGGAAATCATTTAGAATGCTAATTTAGTACTATATCTAATGTACTAATTGCTTATTATTCTAAATAGCCAATACATTAAGACCTACTATTTTATTTCTTATTGAGACGTTAAAAATTTCTACGTGCCTGTATTAGCAACAATTTTTATATTTGCTTATTTTAAGCCCTATAATAATATGAGATAAAAAAAACGTTTTGATAATTTAAGAGTTTTACAGAATCAAATATAAATTCCTTTAATAATTATTCCAGGATTTAAAAAAAAGATTCAATTCAAATTAACATCTATTAACCCATTAATAGAGGTTAACTCTAACCTCTATTAACACATTAATACAGGCCCACAGGATAGAATAAGACTTTTCCTAAATTTGAACCATATTCAAGTAGTAACACTTAAATTGGCAGTTCAGTCAGTCCAAGACTCGCAGCATCCACATGAGTAACACTATGTGAAAATATGGAGGCGAATTACATAAAATATACGAAACAGCTCACATAATTTCATTTTATCCAATAATTTTTGGAAGAAACAAAACCCCAAATCTACTATTTAGCTTGATGAGTGAATAATATTCGTCTCACGTTCAGCTAAAGGGGGCTTATGGCGACGGACCACGTAATTTTGAACCATGGTCAAGTGACGGGGACGACACCGAGTTTGGCACCCCTCCCCAACTACACACCACAAACGGGGACGTTTCATCTCCGAGAAATTTAACGTGCATCGCTACCCTACAGGCGGGTCTTAGGATTGAGCTCGAACTAGTGACAAAGCCAGCCACGATCCGATACCTTGATCACTCGGCTACCGCGGCCATTATTCAGCTTGAACATCAGCCACCAAGTTTAAGTTCGAGTGGCTCTAAAATTAAATTGTTTATTAATTTCGCACTTAAGAGAAACGAGATGGCTATTGGTGACGTAATTTGAAATAACAGTCAAATGACGAAGATCACATCCAGGTTAATACCCCACCCTCTATACCTCTTCACCCCACAACGTGGGACTTCGAACCAGGACATATTTAACGGGCATCAGTCCCTCAACAAGGTAGGTCTTAAGTTGTTCCGGACTGAATAGAAATAAACAATACCACGACTTAACAATATTGGTCACGAGTTCGTGACCATACTACTAGGCTAACACACCGGAATATATGTTGGACATTAGAACTGATATATGGATGAGTAATGAAAATTGGGCATTCTATTCATGACCCCTTGTTAGCATTATACGACAAATTTAGAATATAAGTTTTGATGGAACGTTTCTTTTACAATCTACTTTGAGGCAGAATCGGGAAAGAGGCTAAAAATTAAGAATATTTTGAAAAAATATGTCAAATGACTTTCCCCCTAATAAAAAATTCCCCTTACAACCAGTAGGGCCAAAGGGGTGCCCAGGGGCCCCCCTCAAAACCCTTTTAAATTTTTTTTTTCCGATTGATTTTTAATTTAAAGTATATTTTTTCGTAAAATTTTTAAAATTATTTGTTATTAATGATTAATTTTATTGGTTAATGCAATTTTTTTCAAAAATTTTTTTTTTTTTTGTTCCCAAAATCGACAAAAAAAAAAAGGGGAGCATGATGGAAAGAATGGTGAACCTTTAAATTGGACACCCCATTAAAAATTCCGTGGTTATTGCTAAAACCCCAAACCCAAAATCACAAAAATTTTTTTGATCACAATATTTTCTTTTTTAAATTAAAGATTTAAAGCCCTTGTAACTGATAAAGTGCACTGACCGTCGTATATTAGCTCTTCTACACCAGTGGTACCCTCGGCTTGTAACCAAGTGGATTCGGGTTCAAATCCCGAGTAAGACATAGTCGTACCTTCTTCTGGAAAAAAGTTGGGGTTTTTCGTCTGAAAGGATTTCCCCCCCAAAAAAGGAAAACCACTTTTGGTTATATGCTGGGATCATCATCTGTAATAAATGTGTATATTCTTCTGTTATGTTGTATGCTTTCTGTTCTTCACTTGTATTTCATGTTTCCAGGATAAAAAACACACGAAAACTACAACAACACCAGTGATCTCCAAATTTTTTTGACTGCGTACCATAAAACGAAAAGAATGTATAAGTACCCATATTTTGTATCATAAGTCGCTTACTTCACTTTGTGTATCATTTGTGGAATGGGTCCCAATTTTTTTACCACTATTCTACATTGCTGGTCTTTAAAGATACCAGAACCCAAATTCTAGATTCGACTTTAACTCGGGACAGCTCGGCTACCATGGCGGAACTCCAAAATTCAAATCAAAGTAATAATTTGTACATATTTTTTATTTCTAAGTTTTTTTCTTCATAATTTAATGCAATGATTGTTAATTACGAGTACAAATGTCTGATTTATTACTCGTTTGATTTTGGTTTTGTGTAATGTATTTTCTAATCGATGAGAACAAAACCATTCAATGACTTTTTTCTTGCAATCTCAGCATTAAAGTTCCATTAAAACCACAGTGCTTCACTCGAATCCATAATTGCAGTTCTAATCACTTTCATCAATACTAAATATACAGCAAGTAGGGGCTAAAAAATAACGAACACAAAAGAAAATGTATGTCATAGATAAAAATTTCATCCGAAGCCCAGTATGTTTCGCTATCATTAGTTCTATATATCGAACACTATACACAATTGCTTTTAGCAAAATTAATGTACAATATTCATCCCTCTAACCATCATCCTTTATAGATTATTCACGTTGCCACGCTCTGTCGCTTCTTGTGTACTCATACAGCGTTTAAACCGAGAACTTTACCAGAACACAAGTATCTCTTCATGTAGAAAGTTCTTCTCGTCCCTCGTTTAGTTATAATAATGATAATAGAACACTTGCGGCGAAAATTGAAGGGGGACCACAGAATTGACGAAACGGGGAGGGACGAGACTAAGATTAATTAATATTACGTTTTAAACTCGCAGCCCTAATTAGGGCACGATTAATGCGGGGGAGAAGCCACTTGTAATTATGGTCCTCATTAGGGTCCCGGGCCTATCCACTAATGACCGGAGTAATTACGGATGTAATTAACATAGCCGGCGAGAGGGGGTTTCCCTGGCATCAGAGTTTTGCGGCCCATGGCGGAAACTGCACTTCCCACAATCTTCAGGTGCTCCCTCCCTGGTTCGGGTTCTATTTCAAGGGGAGTGGAGAGATAGAGACGGGTTACCTGTTTCCTATCGTCAGGAAGCTCTCAGCCACGACCCCTCGGACAGATAGAGGTGTGAGTAATGGTTTGGATCCGCAGGTTTGAAGAGTTTTGCTGCGCGGAAGTGTCGGGGGTTTTCGGTCACTCTTTAATAAGTGTTCGGTTGGAAGATAAATTCAGGAACTGGTTTGAGGGAAGTACTCGAGATAAGTTATATTTAAGGCTGTGTTTTTCTGCTTAGCATATAGTTTTGACATATTTTGTAAACGACAGATTCAAAAGAACATATTCAGAGTTTGGCGGCTTTTATTCAAGCTTGTGGCTATATACGGCCAACTTGCGCCAAGGATTTATTTAAATCATATATCTATTATAATATTTATTAGGCATAAGTAGGCTAATATAAGGAAGTAATACGTGAGTAAATGTTTATTAATATCGCATATAAGGCAACACGAAGCTGTTGGCGACGAACCTCGTAATTCTGAATCATGGTCAAGTGACAGAGACGACATCTGAGCTGGCACTGCCCTCTTCAAATCTACCACACCACATCAGTATGACGACGTTTGAGCCTCTGCAGATTTTAATGTGCAGCGGTCTCTTCTACACGGCGGGTTTTCAGCGGCACTGGGCTTGAACTCAAGACACGCGAGTCACGAATCCGTGATCTTGACCACTAAGCTATCATGATCGACGTGGATTTAAAAGAACATATTCAAAATTTGATGGTTTTTGTTCAAGCCTATGGCTATACTGAGCCAATTTCCCTAAATAGTTGTTAGAATTTGTGACGGGGCTTTACGGAGTTTTTCAACTAATCCCCTTGGGGAATCTTTGGGGCCATCAATTGAGTTATTTCACAGCCAACCCTCTCAAGAAGAAACCTTGATATGCAGATTAGTTAGTAATATATAGGGAAGTTAGTAATCTGAAAAAGGAGGAGGAAAGGAATAAGTTACTGAAAACCCTGTGGTTATGTAAAAGGGTCTGAATTTAGAAGCGAATTATAGAGCGGGCTTTGCTGTTCAAATAATTGAAGCTAGGGTTCTTTTGGGTAACTTTACTTAAAGTTACGGGTTTGGGTTATAGGAGCTTATTCACACCCCAAAAATTTGAGCGCGATATATCCCCCTTTTATTTTCTCCCCAGAATAAGACTGTCTTTGTTATTATATTTTTAAAATAAATTTGGGTTTTATTGGCGCTTGGTTATAATCCTTACCTCCTACAAATCTAGGTCGAGTAGATGAAGAGATGGCTTCCCCTAGGGGGAGTTTATCACAAATTTTGTAACTATTATTTGTAATTTATTTATCATGTATGTAATTATTATCTATGTATGTATTTATAATTTATTAAGCACAAATGAATTATTATAAAAAAGGAATAGACGAATATAAGAAAGGAAGGAAAGGAATAGAATGAGTGTTTATTAACGTCGCCCTTTGAAGCATTTTAAACCACTACCAAATAACAAGGGCGACACTTGAATTATTGAAACCCCGTAACCTAATTTCCACACTATACAAATATAAGGATTTAATGTGTCTAGGTTCCACTGCACGAACATCTCCATTTCTAATGACAACAAACTCAACGAATAAAACAACAAATTTTCATTGTAAAATGTCAAATTTTCTATTGACCTCAAATTGGTAAAATTTCAGGGAGAAGACATACTCAATATTTTCAAATATTCAGTATTTTATTCTCATATTAAAACACACATTTTTAAGGCTGAGGATCATCCAAAATATTTTTCTACGTATTATTTTTTTTTTCCTTTTAACTTATCGAATAATCTTAAAATCAAAGCACTTGATAAGATATGCGGACACCTTTTATTTCCAAGAAATACTTCTTTTTCATTTTGACGCCTACAAACAATATATTATTTTACTGATATAGACGTATATTACTTTGCCATTTACCTGGTCTGTGACCAGAGGAAATTCAATATAATTTCTTAAACATCTCATAGATTTATCATCGATTATTTAAAAATTTCCTGCTGAATTTAAAGATTATTTCAAGTAATTATGTTGGAAGTTATGTTCTTGTTACATAAAACAGATTTGTGGGATTTAAAAATTGCTTAAAAATATAGTCGAAGTTATAACACATGCCATTAGTTTTGATAACTGTTTTAGGGGTAAAATACATTTGAGTTGGTTTTAATTTTACATCACACTAAAAATAAAGTAATGAGTTTTTGACATACACCTCATATTTTTTAGACATTGTCAGATGAGAATTCCCGAGAATGTGATCTGAGAAGCTCTTAGCAACATTTTTCGTATATCTTTACCAAAAATTAGCTTTCCTACTGGAACGATATTGTAGCCAAGAAAAATTATTTATGAGCGAAATATTACTTTTTCAATAACAGTAAATGAAAAGAAATGACCTTTGTAACAGAAATTAGTGACACATTTGCTAGCCAAATATGCTTAAGTCACCAAATTTGGCAAAACAAGTAGATGAATAAGATGATTATTTCACCCACACTTAGGTATTGGCGCAACCTGTATGAAACGAAGCACATGATTGCCAATTCAGTGCATACAATACATACAAAATTGGGTTGCCAACTTGGGGAGTTATCTTGAACGTTGGCGATTGTTGTGATAATTTGTAAGTAACACCCACTACAAAACTCCTAGAAGAATCTTCCCAATGTATATTCAGATAATGCAGGGATGTAACATTGGAGTTGAACATATGATTGCAACTGTACATTTCATTTGCCTTTAGGAAAATTGCGATTATAATTTCCAATTCTTTGTTCAATATTTGAGTGATTTCTGAACTTGTGTGTTGTATTTTTATACGAATACTATTTCTTTCATGTTAAAAGAAAATCTGTTGTAATTATTCGATACTTCTAAAATAAATTACGACTTACTCCAAATTAATTGCATGGTCCTTTCCATACATTTGATAGACAAAAATGAGGCAAACAAAATTTGTTGCAAATCGCCAAAGGTTGAAAACGGTTAATACGAAAGCATCTTTACGTTTTTTGCAATAAAAATATTCATTGGATATGTAAATTTCTCAACAATTTGCACAGATTAATAAACTTATTTATAAATTCGACAAACATGAGTGCTTATTTTAGAGAAATATTAGCATGAATTCAACATACTGTTAAAAATTAATTCTTAGAACTGGCGAACTGAAGTGAACCAAATAACCAAAGATAGATAAAAACTGCCTTCAGCCAATATATTTATTCATCAAAATGGTGACAAATGCCCAATTAGGACTCATACAAGGTAAGTTAATATACTGGTTTCTGGGTACTTTTCATTTCACCGGCACAAATCTCGCCAAGCAGGCGTTATTGGCGACAACACACTATACACACGTAAAAAATGTTATAAAATGTTAGTTATCATTGGTTTTTCATCTATTTTTGATGTATTGTGAAAAAGAAGTAACTGATAAAAAAGACCATGTCTTATTTTAAAAATGTTGTGGTAAAAGGTTACCAGGGGGAATATTCCGTTTGGCGTCGGTTGTATCACTTTTGGCGAATTTATCGATTGCGGTGGCGAAACGGAAAAGTTCCAATTATTTATTAACATTGCACTCTGGAGCAACAAAACTATTGGAAACGGACCTTGTAAACTTGAAGCATGGTCAATGGGGTGGTGACAGTTCCTGAGCTGGTATATCACTGTTATGCCAGAATGAGGATTTTAAACCTCAAAGATTTCTAGAGCATCAACCCTGCTACATAGTGTATCTTTAGTGGAACCAGGACTTAAATCCCGACTCGAAAGAAGCAATCCTGGCCTCTAGCTCCCACCCATGATCACTCAGATACCGATTTCTGAGAACATAGTACTGGCATTTACGTATTATACCGTCGAGTAATTTCACAAAAACATCGCCAAATGTGTACGTGAATAATCTTTTTTGGTTTGTAATTTGGGTGGGGGGTTTAAAAATTTTTTTAAATTATCTGATTTCGTGGCACTTGGTGACTTTCCTTCATTTGTTTAAATTTGGGGGCCCGGCAGGTATAATACTAAAAATCCCTAAAAACTTTAATTAACCCAAACTTTTCAAAAAAGAATTTAATTAATTACTTACGTAGCATCGCTACCGTGGTGGAAATAAAAAAAAAGGGAAGCAAGGGTTCCAAATTTCCCGGGACGACCCCCGGGCAAAATGGGGGTTGCCCCCCGGGCGATTTTATTTTGAACCTTTCCCCTTTTTTATAGTATGCAAGTACCGTATTTACGTATCATACCGTCGACCAATTTTGTCAAATCAAGCGACGTCACCAAATCCCATAAAATTGCAACAAATAGAAAATCCTCCAGGGGTTTTTTTGAAACGAAAAAAAATGAGGGGGAAATTGGTGTTCTTTTGAATTAAAATTTTTCTTTTTGGCGAAATTGGTGTACGGCAGTGTTTCTAAACGGGGGCCCCAATTTAAAACCTTTCGAGGGGGGGCTTAAAATAAAAAGAAAAAAACATTTATTTACGGGAATGAATTTAAAAAAAAAATACTTTGATATAAAAAAATAACTTTTAAAAATGTATAATTTATATTATTTTCATTTGCGATATTAATCATTAAAAGTTTACCAAAACCCCCATTAGACCTTGATACATAAAAATAAAAACATTTTTTTTTGAGTTTTGTAACCCCCTGATGAAAAATTTTTTTTTAAAATTTTAAAAACACTATTCTTTCCCAAGAAAAAAAAACCCCAACCCATTATAAAAAAAAATTTTTTGTTAAGTTTTTTTGGCACCTTCCCCTTTGCTTTTATTAAAATTATTGTACATTAGCCTTTTTTGGGGATTTTTTTTTGGAATTTTAAAAATTACGGGGGGGTTTTTCCTTTTAAAAATTATTTTTATTTTTTAAAGAGGGGCCTTTTGGGTTAGGAAAATTTGTTTTTTATTTAAACTTATAAACCCTAAGGGAAAAGTTTTCCTTTAAAATTTTTTTTGAAATTTAAAATTTTTTATGGATTTTTTGAAAAGCCAAAAGACCCCCCTTTAAAAAATTTCATTTTGCCAAGGGGAAATTTGGGGGTTTTTTAGAGACCCCCAAACCCAAATTGGCATCAAAACGTTTTCCCAAAAAATTTTTTAAAACCCCCTTTTGTATTAAATACACTTTTAACCCAAAAAAGTTAGCCCCCGAGCACAGAGTCACGAAACGGTAACACAAAACTTTTTTAATTGTTACCAATCCCCATGACACTATCCTTCGTTTGATATTTCCAAGGAACTAAAATATATTTTCACTTATCTCCCTTTTTGGGGAGAGACAAACTTTTTTTACAATCTTAAGGTATTTTGGACTGGAGTTCCCGGGCATCATTTTTTCCAAAATATTTTTGTTTTCAGGCCTTAACCCCCCTTTGAATAACCAAAGTAATTTCTGAGCCTTGTTTGTAGATTTTTGGGTGGTTTGGTAAAGAACATGAGCAGGAAAATGATCATAATATATATATATATAAAAGAAAATTTTGGGCATCTTTTTCCCTATTAAAAAGTGTTAAAACCGAAAAAAAAAAAAAAAAGGGGATGAATCTGCGGGAAATAATTTTAAAAAAAATTTAAAGAAAAGCGATAAACATAAAAACGAAAAAAAAATTTTTTTAAATCCTACCAAAAGAACTCCATCAATTTAAAAAAAAGGAACCCCGGGTTTTCAGAAAACACACTTTCCCCTTGTAAAAAAACACACAAGCAAGAAAAAGTTCAATATCGGAACATCAAAGGACTGAAAAATTACAAAAATTTTGAACAAAATAGGGCCAATTTCCCGGGGCCAAAAAATTTTCCCTCCCCTAAGGGAAAAAAAAACCGGCGATTTGTGTTTTTTTTTTGGTCACGCACTTTTGAAACATTTTATTTCCCCATTTTTCCCGTTTTTTTCCTAAAATTATAAAAAAAATTGAAAAGTCCTTAAAAAGTAGGGTAAGTATATTTTCCCCCTTAATAAATTTTTTCGGGGGAAATTTATTTTTTGTGTCCCAAAAAAAATAATTAAAAAAAAAGGTTTGGGGGGTGCCCTTAAAAAACCCCCCCTAAATTTAGTATGGGGCGCCCTGTTTCGGGGTTTTAAAAACATGTTAAACCCCCTTTTCGTTTTAAATTTAAAAAAAAATACTTTTCTTCACCAAATTTTTTTTTTATTTTCAATTCAACATAAATTTTAAAAATCCAAATTTCAGAGATTTAAAAATTACAGTTTTTTTAAAAAACAAACTATAATTCGACAATCTTTTAAAAAAAAACCCCTTTTTTTACATTTTTAAATTTTTTTGTCGGGCACTTGGTTTTTACTCTTTGAATGGTTTTGACCCAAAAATCAATGATAAAAAAAAAAACACGTTTTTTTCCTTGAATTCAAAACAAACTTTAAAAATTTAATTGTACTTTTTCCCATTTTAAAACCGGAAAAAATTTTTCAAATTTCATTTTGGGTAAAGATGTTTAAAAGTTAAAAAAAATTTCTTCAAAAGATTTTTTAAAATTTAAAAAAAAGTCGTTTTTTTGCTTATATTTTTAAAAAAAAATGCTTTTTTTGTATACATATGTACTTTTTAAAGGAGAAAGTTTCTGCAAAGAGAAAACCCTTTGGGAACACCAGAGCGCGTGAACTGAAATTTGTTGGAAACAAAAAAATTTTTTAAACGTGGACCGGGGCGTCACATGAGTTTTGAAGATTGGCCGGAACCGGGGAAAAAACCTATCATTTACTTGGGGCGTCAAATGAATTAAATTTTTTTTAGCGATTATATAAAAATGTTTTTTTTTGCTTATAAATTTTTCCCCGTGCAAAGAGCGGGTACTTCCAGCCAGAAACTTTAATTTGGTTTTTTTTATTTTGGGTAAAATATTTTTTCCGGGCCCTTTGCAATTTTAATATGGTTCCAATTTTTTAAATTCAGAGGGAAAAATTTAAAAACATATTTAAAAGGGGCTTTTTTCTTTTTTAAAATAACATATTTTTTCCAAAATTTTAATATTTTTAAATTTTTTAAAAAATTTTTTTGGAAAAAAATTTAATTACCTCAACCTTTTTTTTTGCTTAAAATAAAATTTACAAATTTAAACTTTTTTAAAATTGGTTTTTTTAAAGTTTTAAAGCCGGGGGCCCCAAAATTTTTTGGGGGGAAAAGGTTTTTGAAAATTTAAAACACTGGTGTACGGTAAAATATTAAAACCTTTTTTTTCAATAAAACCCCAAAAATGATAAATAATGAAATAAAACTTAAAATAAATGCACTCCGTATTATTTCGAAACATACGTATGGTAAAATCCACAAAGGATTTATTTTTGATAAAACTATAATACAATTATTTAGGAATAGAAGTAATGTAAAACGTCTACAAAACTAACATTTCCATTTTCCTCATTTAAAGTTCACAAATACTATTCTCAGATATTTTTTTAACCCCCTTAGGTATTTGCCTTTAATAAATTAACCGATGCAAAAGTTTTTGGGGTTTTTATTTATTTCCCGATTCTTTTACATATTTCAGTTTCTTCGATGGCTTAAGGACTCTATTATCATAGTAAGGATCGGGTTGTTCGAACATTGCTCTGTTGTCTGTCATTTGAAAATGGTAAAAAATCACTCAATGGGTTCAAATATTGCCTCCAAGTTTCAATGAAAGTTTTCCTGAACGATACGGTTGATAAATATCTCGATACGTTTCTTCCCGGGCATACAAACCCCACACAAGTTTATTGGGCAATTTTCCAAAAAACATACATAGAAACACAACAGTAGAAAAAGGGGAAAAGGAAGGGGTGAAAAATTTCTGTAGTGAAATATTTCGTGAGCCCAAACATGAAGTGTATTGTTTTTCTATCGTTGAAGTAAGGATCTGGGATTTGTTCATTGAAAAGAGTATGCATAAGCCGAGGATAACAGTATAAACAAGTCGAAGTTTTGCATTCTGATTCCGTTGAGGCAGTACACAAGCAAAATATTAAAGACGTTGCTAAAAATCCGAATACCAAACATAAGAAACTTTTAAAATTGCTTCTTTCTAGCCCTGTCCTAGATGACAACCGTCTTAGGGCTATATCCCGTTTTTCAGCCACAAATGTTATATCCAAAAATATACTAGGGAAATTTTTTTTATGGGGACTGTAGGGTTTCCGAGACCGCTAAAAAAGGGAAAAGCGGTGCCCCCTTTTTTTTAAAAGGGGCCGCCCGGTTCTTAAAAAAGAAGATAATGCCATTTCGAGAATTTTGAAAGATCCAAAGAAAACCAAAAATTATCATCCCCCTTTAAAAAAAGGGGTTTTTTACCCAAATTTGCTTGGAGAATAATTGGAATGTGGAATCACAGTCTTCCGCGTCATTTTGAAAGAAAGACAGCCACTTAATATCTGGTTTTTTTGGGATAAAAAATTCTATTGCAAATTTTGAAAAGGGCCATTCCACAGGTTTTGGCAAAAGTAAAAAACAAAACAAAACCCCTTTTTAACCGATGGATTGCCGAGGCGACTAAAATGAAGTCTAAACGTTTTACTGAGAAAAATTCTTGAATTGGTAGCATTCTTTCATTGTTCCAATTTCATTTTTAGGTCCGATTGGAAAATTTTATTAAAAAAAGATGTCAAAATGTCATGGGAGAAAGTTAATATTGAGCAATTAGTAAAAAATTGTAAAATGTATTTGGCCTTTTGAAATTGCATTGTGTTATTTCTTTCGATTCAAAACAATGAAAGTTTCCACTTTTTCAAAACAAAACTACACTTTTTAAATCTCGAGAGAAATATAAATACACATAATATGTACATCTTGTATTTTTATCTTCAGAAATTGTGTTTTGAAAATTAAACTAAAAATTAAGACATTTTTTTTCTTAAATGTGAGTAGATTAGTAAACTTATAAAAAAAATTTAAGGAAAAAAATAAATATTCATTAGTACAAATGTATGAATGATGGATTTTTTAAACTCTTCAAGCTGTTATTTTTTAACAGTCCTCTTAATACAGCTAATACGACTTGCATAATTTTGAGCCTCTTTTAAATGACGAAGTCCACATCTGAATCAGTACTCCATTCTTTATATCCACGCCATGTGAGTGAATACAAATTCATTCTGTAACGGGTCTATCCACGTTCTTTCCACTAATAGTCCTCTTGGAGAATAATGATTGATTGAATATTAAAGTCGCAGTGTTCAGCTACACGAGGGCTTTTGGCGACGGACCACATAATTTTGAACCATGGTCAAGTGACGTGGACGACACCTGAGCTGGTACCCTCCTCTCCTAACTACCACACCACACCAACGGAGGACGTTTCAGCTCTCGAAAGATTTAACGTGCATCGCTGCCCTACACGGCGGGTCTTTAGTGGTACTGGGCTCGAACTCTATAAGGCAGCCACGTCCGGATACCTAACCACTGGCAAACCTTGGGGAATAATGGGTCTTTATAAAAATTATTGTATATATTAAAAACCTTCCTTCTCCTCCAAAGATGTGATTATGTAAATCAAGACTTGTATATAAAGATTAAACTTTCGCGTTAGAAAGAGAACACATCTCAGACTTTGACGTCATCCACCTGCCTGATCCTAACATTCAACAAGATCTTCCTCTCTACAAACTCGATGAACTTTGTTTTCCCATTCAGGACTCCCACTTGTTAGCGCAAAAATACAATTTCAATAGAGGATGGAAGATTTTTTATACATCCATATCCCTGTGACGTGAATAAACGTTAGAAAGAGAGGCTAGCCTGCTATACGATACCAGCAGTGGCGCACACAAGGGGGGTCCTGGGGGTCCAGACCCTCCCCCAAAGCCCTTGATTTTTTTCCGATTGATTATAATGCTAAGTATATAGTACAGAAAATTTAATTATTATTTGTTATTAATGATTAATTTTATTAATTAATGCTAATCATTTATTCAATAATCAGGTTTTTATTGTGTTTTGTTCCCGAAAATCGACAAAATCAAAAGGAGCATGATACAAAAATGGTGAACTTTCGACCCCGGACCCCCCTCCTTGAAAAATTCCTGTGTGCGCTACTGGATACCATTGATTGATTAAACGTGAAGTGAGACGTAGCACTTCGTAGTTTATTTGAGTAATATTAAGATTGACGATTTGGTCAATTTATAATTGAATTTGACTAGACCGATTTGATTTAGAAGGTGTATTGCCTGGACGTAAGTGAGCCGATTTATTAAGTCTTCAAATATTTCGTCTGCCTCGCTATATATTGTTTTCCATATTTAGTAATTGGTGCATTTCTTAACTTGGGTTATTGAATTTTTGTTGTTGTTCATAATTGTGAATAAATAGAAGTTGTTTTGAATATGGTTTACTCTTCCTTCCGATCCTCACTCACATTACAATTCTATAAATATAACGGAGAAAAGCGACCCACTCACTCATCACAATATCTCCAGAACTATTAGACATAGAGATTTGAAATTTTGTAGGCATATTCCTCTCATAGAATAGAGATCCGCTAAGAACGATTTTGCGAAAATTTACCCCCAGAGGCATTGTGAGGGCTTGAGGGGCGTGGTAGATAAATATATTTTTTTTTACATTACGTCCGTCAACGTCCTTTCGGACATAAGGCGTCTTGCAGTCCAATATAAAGCAGATGTCGCTCTAGCAGGAAGGAGAACTCCACAGTTATCTTGCGGGAGAAGATGAAGTAGAGCGGGGCATTCGGATAGATGCTCTCCAGTCATTGGCATGGATTTACAGAGAGGGCAGAGCGGTGAATCAGTCAGGCCAATCTTAAACAGATGGGCTTGCAGGTAATCATGCCCGGTGATGATTCTGAAACATGCCACGCCCTCCACCCTAGGTAGGGCAGAGAGCTGAGCCCGTCTTTGGCCATCGAGCAGGCAAGACCAAGATTTGCCAACAGCCAGGTCTGTAAGAGTGGAAATTCTCTTCTGTAGCAATTTGTCCCTGAGAAGTCGCTTGGCGTTTCGAAGAGGCATCGGAAGCAAGGTGGATCCAGCGTCGAAGCCTCTTTGGCCAGCTTGTCGGCTTGTTCATTTCCATGAATGCCGCAATGAGATGGGATCCATTGGAGAACGACCTTTCTTCCGGTGCAAAGAAATGAGTTGATAAGTTGTTTGCACTCGAACTCAAGTTTTGATGGGAATAGATTGTAGCCAGATACGGTCTTAATTGCGGCTTGAGAATCTATGAAAATTACAATATTTCGGACAGGAGTATCACTCTAAAAGCCATAAATATTAAGTAAATCTCACCATCAAAATTGTCTGACCAGGCACTAAAAGGTTCTTTAAGATTAAAACAGTTGCAGAAAGCACCAGCTCCAGCTCTACCAAAGGAAGCTGTGGCAGAGCTTATCAGTAAATATTGTAACCAATCTTGATCTGGATATCTTTCATGAATCGTAGCCAGAGCCGCAGACTTTAACTCAGCCAGGAGGGAATTATGCTTATGTACAGGCAGGACCAATTCCAGATTAGCAGAAGCATATCTCAAATGACCCGGGAAGGTAGTCGGTCTAAAAAGGGGATAAATATATATTCCCGTTTTTGAACTATTAGATCAACAGATTTGCAATTTGATAGGCAAATTCCTCTCAGGAACTTGGAGTTCTACTAAGAATGGATTTTCCGAAAATTGACCCCAAGTGTTGCGAGGAGTTAAGGGGCGTTATAAATATACTCCCATTCTTGAACTGTTAGAGCCACATACTTGAAATTTGATAACCATGTTTCCTTCGTTGAATAAAGATCTGTTAAGAACGAATTTGAAATCGACTCTCAATTTGCCAAGCATGTATATTTTATTGAGAAAAGATCCAGTAAAAAAGGGTTTTGAAAATCACTTAGGGGGAGGGAGTTACGGAAGGATAAATGATTGTTCTAATTTTAAAAATTGTTATTTAGAACTACTGTCCTTTGTTTAAATTGAGAGGTGATAAATATAAGAATGTTTTGTAAATATAATCGATCACTTAATTTAGGACTTATATTTATTAAATATTATATTTTATTAATAATATTAATTATTAATAATATTAAGTATTAATAATATTAATATTATTAATAATTAAATAATATTAATATTAATATTAATAATAATAATAAAATATAATAAAATTATATATAATATATATATATATATATATATAACATATATATTCATACAACATTTGAAATCCACAAAGAGAGGATAATGGCTAGTATTCTATATGAATGATAGCAATTGCATTTAAAAAGAGACGTCTTTTCAATTTCAGATGTTGGTTTGATAAATAAACACAAATGGATCAAGGTAACCCATTTAGATAACGTAACGGACTTGAAAGCAATCGGCAGTTATCGCGGTCACTACTAACTAAAAAGAAAAAATCCGTATTTTAAATTTGTGATATAAAAGGACGAATGAAATTAAGAACGAAAGAAAAAAAATTGCTGGTGAAAATGACGAAAACATAATAACATGCAACACGAAAAATATTGACGCATAATTAATTTTTACACAAAGAAAAATCCAAGCATTTGTTGTAAAATTTAAGAAAAATTTTTTGAACTTCTTAAAACACCGCAGAAAGAGAACTGAAGTGAAATTAAGTAAGAATCCCATTATCCCCCTGTTGCAAAATAAAATTCGACTACAAAAACAAGAAAAGAAGCCCCTTAAAGAAGAAGAAGAAGACAAGAGATGTGGAAGGAATGCTTCAAAGGGTTGAAGGAATGCAAAACCCAAAGGTAGAGAAGAACGAGTAAAAAATATATAGACGTCCCCAAAAACAGAAAGAATTTCAAAAAAGTCGCACGCAGTTAGAGAAGGAAAATTTTGGCGACATGTTATACCCTGAATTCGGTATTGAAGGAAGAGGCTTGCCAAAACCTCTACACGGATCTAAAGGAGGAGGTAGTACAAAAAAATAAAATAAAATAAAAAGAAGCTCACAAAAATAAAACCATCCTGCGCCCTGCCTGCCGTAATGCAGAAACCACTGTCTATTTTGAACGCAAATAAAAGTTTTTAAATGAGCAAAAGTACAAGCAATCTCTTTTGTGGAGAACCCAATTTCAAGGACCTACTTCACAAAGTATATTAGTGCCAGCTTAAATTTCATTTATGATGATGAGTTTGCTTGGTTTTGCTTGATATAATTAAAAGTAGGACGCAATGTTCACAAAACAATGGGAAGGGTAAAAATATATTTTTTCGAAGCCTCAGGAGATCTTTGGTAAATTGGGGGGTGCTTACAACGTAATTGGGTTAGGCCCTGCTAATTAAATAGATAAGCAAATGCCCCAAATGGATATTTTCGCTCGGAGTAACGATTGTGAGATGCGAGGGCTTTTAAAGAAATGGATTCCCATGGGCAAGTCCAACATTAAGCGTCGGCTTTATTGTTTGTTAAGCCTTTTTACTATTCTCTGCCCTATTATGAGAAGTGTAGTCTATAGCTCCGAGGATTCTTTTTCTACGAATTACCCCCCTTTTTTTTGCTACCCCTCTAGAATTCTTGGAAAACATTCCTCCTGTGTTCACTTCCAGATTAATTTGAAAAGAGTAAGTTTTTAACCGTACCCCCTTTTTTTTTGTAATCCTTTTAGATTATGTATTTAAAAAGTTGTTTATTTCGTCTCAGCTCTGAAGAAAACACCAGATTTGGATACCGGATTTTGACAAGGGAGAGGAAAAAATTACAAGGCTTTTGGAAAAGTCGAATTTTTATTTACGTCAAATGTGTAAGTATGGTTAAGTCTTTGTTCATTATTTTATTAAACTATTGTATACTATTTATTATAAACATGTTAAAATGTTGTTGAAAAGAAAAAGAATATATTTCAATATTTAGTCAAAACAGAATTTTAAAAAGGAAAACAAAAGCAAAGGTTCATGGTAATTTTTTCTTACTAAACGAACGGGAGCAGTCGGACCTCTACGTAATGAATTTCTCCATTTTTCTAATTTTTTTCGTGGAACCAAGAACATTTAACTATTTCCTCCGTAAAATAACCTCTAAATAGCGAGATGTAGTTTTTATTTAAGGTATCCGACTAAAATCAATATTTAAAAAGCGCATAAAATGATATAGTTTTCACATATTGTCACCAGATTAGAATAGATGTATAAAATTGTTTCATGTATTTTGACAAAAAATACTTGTTCTAACACAAAAATAACTTGAGAGAGAATTACTCTGGTCGTTTTCTTTTTTAGAATGATTCTATTATAATAATATTTTGTCTTGTATATAGCCTAAACTTCTCGTACAGAGGCTCAATCACGACTTATGTAACGCGCCATTTATTTTCAGAGTTATAAACTCATTGAAATATATATATAATTATCGTTTTTCTAAAAATTTCTCCCTCTTGTTACGTAAAACATGGATAAAACCTACCTCTTAGCTATATATTTCAAAAATTTAGTTGAGCCTCTGTACAGGGCCCGCTTATATACAGGCAAAATATTATTATAATAGAAGCATTTTTCACAAAAGGAGAATATTTTGAAATGGGTCATTCTATGTTCATTTTTGCCAAAATATTATTGTACTTAAATAATTTTATGGTAATACTATTCTCAAACACGGCATACATTTTCACCAAGTAATACCTAAATATCGTGCAGCCTATTAACCATTTATTATCGCTTTTTGTGCACCGCCACCCAACTGTTCATTACCTTAATAAAATGCTTCACATGGATTCCACTCTCCCTATTTTAAAAAAATATTTTTAGCCATTTCAAATTATTCTCTCATTTAATACATTTTATGGTGATCAGTGACCTAGAATTAGTTTTATTCGGAACCTAACTCACCGAGAGCAATAAAACTACCTTAATTCTAGGCGTTTTTTGCAAACAAAAAACTCAAACAAAATTAGCAGAATTTATCAGTCATTATTTTTAAAGACAGATGTAGTTATATATACTTAAAATTATTGGTTTTAAAATTATATATGTTTAAAATTACTAGTAGGGTTTAAATTTGAAAATGTCATTAAAACTCATTAATTTTAATATAAAATGTTTTAAATTTGAAAATACAATCTATTTCTGGACAGTGTTTTTCCCCTTTAAGATTTCTTTTTATTGATTAAGATATAAAACAAGTAATAAAAAAATAATTCATATTTAGTCAACAATAAAGAAAATTTTTATTTTTAGTTACTTTTTATTAAAATAATGAATTAATATAAATATGTATATATCAAAATACGAATCGCAATATTAAGTGGTAAAATAGAAAGCAATTTTCCATTTTTCTTCCTATATATGGTGTTTGTTACTATTTATTCGTTCATAAGTCACATTCGCAGGAATTAGAGCATCACAGGTAGAATTCAAACCCACGACCTTTGGGTTAGAAGTCCAATGCGCTATCCATTGCGCTACAGGTACACAACGAGCGATTTTCCATTTTATATATGGTGTTGGACTACTATTTTTAATTGTTACTATTTGTTAAATAATTTTTTAATTAATTAGCAATTAGGAAAACCAAGCATCTGTGAAGTGTCGTCCATCAGTAAAGTTTTAAAAAAATGTATTTTAACTTGAATGGATGAATAGAAAGTATTTTATCAACGATTGAAAATTTGTATAAACGAATATATATATATATATATATATATATGGCAGCAGGGAGATTGGGTAGTAACCATGTGTAGAACTAAATAAAAGTTATTATTTCTTTTTAATAATGTGTGAACAATTTTTGATAATATCTAAAAGCATGTATGAATTTAAAATTTGTTTTTGGTGTAGTTTTATGTTATATTGCAGTTATGTATCTATTGGAGTGATTATGTATTGCCTTAACGCTGGCCTTCTGCAACTTAGGTTGTGGGTTCAACCCCATCCCAAGTCGGTGGATTTTCATGTTGCAGGAAATCGACAGCGGCACTATCGTATGATTATATGGCACGGGAAAGATCCCTAGCGTGCCTGTTTGGCTTGGGTGCTCTCGACAAAATTAAATCCTTGTACAGGTTTTCATCGTCAGAGCTCAGGTGCCTCCCTCTGGGGAGGAAAATGAGCATCAAAATTACTTGTGATAATTTGTATCGCCTATATGGTGCACAAAGCTAAAAAGTAAAATCAGCTCCTGGGGAATATACTAGGTCTACAAAGATTAAAATACCAAAACTCAACCTCATTAGAAAAAAATATTAAAGGACGAATCTGTATTTAACGAATTTTCCACACATAAACTTTTTTTCGGGATTTAACGACTTCATTAAATAGAGCTTCGACTGTATTCATAAGCAAAGTTTACACACATGACTTAGTAATGATTTTCTTAATTGACATGGACATTATTAATTGCACTAAATTTACTGTGACTTATATGTTTATTAAACTATCCCTTATTATAAAGACTAAAGCCAAAATTTTAGCTCTTGCCCTTTTTGAGGTACATGATTAACCATGAAAGGATATCAATCCCACATCACACTGTAAACATTATATTTAAACACGTACCTCCATCCTAAGCTTCCACATCCCTCCAGGATCATAACAGAAAAATAATTAAATCAACAAACAACACGGCTGCGTGTCAGATCATGAGTTCAAGTCATGATTGCATGCCGGATTATTGCATAGAAAAATGAAGACTGCAGCCCATTTAATACAACTAAATTCAGTCTTCATTTTGGGATGACAATGTGTGTGTGTTTTAACGTCGTACTTTAAAGCAACACGATGGCTATTTACGACGGACCTCGTAACTTTGAACCCATGGTCAAGTGATGAGGACGACACTTGAGCTGACGAACCCTCTCCAAGATACCACATCACGCCAACGGGAGAACATTGAGCCTCAGCCGTTTCAATATGTATTATTCCTTTACACGGCGGTTCTTCAAAAGCACGCCGATCACGAGTCCGTGACCTTGACCACTTGGCTATCACAGCCAAGGTCACAGAACAAGGTCACAGGTCACGAACCACTTGTTGGTCTATCACATCCCGATTGTAGAAAAAACTAGCTATGTAATCCTTAAGATCTGTATTAATATCAAATGAAGTTTGTTATTTATATGGGTTCTTTTCGAGAAAGTTGGTTCTAAAGCTTCCTAAAAATTAACACAGGTCATTGCGGTTGAAGAAAACTTCAGTATTAAAGGGATGCTACATGGACGTTTCTAAAACCACGAGATAAGTTTGAGGAATAGTACTGGAAAAACGATAGAGCTTTTAATGTGGAAAATTTTCCCAAGGAGCAAAACAATTGGGATTTTTCACGCACACGTTTCCTTGAAAATGTTTCGGAAGGTATAACTTACATTTTCCACATAGGTCTGATGTAACTCTTCCTCCTACGATTTGTTGGCTGATGTTAGAGTAGAGTATTTTTCTGGAATGGGTTTTACCAGGGTTTCTGCAAGATGTTCTAGTTCCAATTTGTATTCAGCTATGGTTTCAGCATAATAATGAACCAATATATTTCAATAGGACTGTTTGCACGTTTAGTTGGATGACATTTTGTTGGTGTGATGGATTTTGAGTGGTGAATCCATTTGAAAACTCGATCTCTAGATTTATTGAGTTTTTATCTACTTTTTTCTACTGGGTTTTGTAGCATCTAAGGGGCCATTATAAAATTCAATTTTACCCAAGGGAAAATGTCGTTCAACTATCGATTTTTTTCCCAATAAACACCGGTTTTTTTGAAGGGTTCCCCAAAATTTTTCCCCTGTTTTACCAATACAGTCAGTGTCATACTTTGGATTAGAAATTGGATCAAAGCCGCAAACGATGTTGTGCGTAGTTTTCTGCCATGTCACATTTTGTTCTATTGGTTTTCTCTCTAACGCTCCTTTTTTACTCATACATTCCTATGCAAAAAAAATGTTTTTTAGCAAACTGTACAGATCAAAAAATTTTCCATTATTTTTGAACCCTCTGTTTAAAAATTGGAGAAAAATTTGCGAACAAAAACAGGACAATAAGAATTGTTAAATGTGATGGCACACTTAGTGAGATATTTGCAATTCACGTTCAGAGAAGTTTAATAAGCACATTTCCATCGCTATATTTTGGTACAAACACAAGTTCTAAACCATTATTCAACGTCTTCCGAATAACCATACTAACTTGATCCCAGCTGCTTAAGCAGCGTAAAGGATGAAATTCATCATATTTTTTACAACATCAAAATAACAAAAATCAATAAGAATTTGCGATAGCATGATAGTTTCATGCAAATTTTTCCTATACACCCTCGAAAATTCTCGATGGTAATACAGATTTTATATTGATCACCATCTTCCAAAATCTCCTTCCACGCGAATTCAATGTTTCTATTGCGAGCAATCAAAATGCGTGTTTCTCCTCCCGACTCCGCTTAATCGAAGTCGACAGGTAATCCATCAAACAACCCACAAACGATGTCTCAAACTGCGGACAGGTAAGGGAGGGAAAACCTGTCCACGCAATCATAATCTTCCGAATCTACAGGGCTAGGGGGCGACTTGCACAGATAAGCAGCTAACGATTTCTTAATGGCCGTTTGATGGTATCTTTTCGGCTTTTCTGCATACAACCTCGGATTTTAGGAGGGTTTTGCTTAGCTTTTTTTTTTACCCAGGGTTTTCGGTGAGGAAAAAATATAAAAAATGAGTGGCATTTAAAATATGTTTAATATTTTAATGACGTCTTAAGTCATTAGCGCGTCTTTAGGAATAGGGGGCTTAGCTTCCGTGAAATGTCCTCCTTCAAGATAGTAATTAGCGTACTTTTGCCAACCTTTGCAGGTTGTAGGGGTAGTAACAGCTTGGAATGATCAGAATGTTGAAAATGACGTTTTGGGCAATTTTAAAATTTCGAAATTGTGTTTCTGTGGGCAATTATCTTTAAAGTTGCAAATGACGAGGTAATTCACTTAAAAATCAATAGTTTCTGAAAATTTTCATAAATTACACTTATTTTTGACGATTACAATTGATTACATTATTTCTTTGGATGAATAATTCACAAATTCAAATTTTATACCTAGACACTTATCGCTTGGCTACACACAATCGTCTCCACATATTTCATTAAATACATTTATCATTTATTTCATTATTTAATCCTTCATAATATAGTCTGTTTTTTTAAAAATAATAACATTTAGTAAAATGTTAATAAAGAAGTCATATTAATGGAAAATGAGTTAGTTTCTTTTATTTCATTAATCACAATTTCTTAAAACAAATGCATCAAAAATGATATTTTAAAAAATAGTGAAATCATACTTGGGTGTAGATATTGTATAAATTTTCCTAATGCCCTCTCTTTTTAATAAAAATACAATAATGCAGGGGTGCAAAAAGTGTTCCTCGTTCTACATGCGGTCCAAGAAGAGTTTTTTGCGGCCAGCCAAGACAGTCAGAAAATCCGCCTTGAACAGAAATTAACTGCAAATAGATCTCAGGATGTGATAAAAATTTCCAACACGTCACAATCTCCTAATTTCAAGAAAAAAAATGTGGAAAAGAGTGATAGATTACATTTGTCTCATTAAACGGATTCTAAAATTAATTGTGCTTGCAGCTATAGATGATATAAAGTTAGCATAGTAAAATATGAATAAAACTGTCACAGTTTTATTTAATTTATATCCATTGATATTTTATGTGTGGTACTATTTATACCTTTTCTGAGATAACTCTAATTAATTCAATCACTTTTTAAAGATGCGACCTCAGATATTTCCAGCTTACCCAATATGACTTCCCCGCCCAACAATAATGGTAATTATTGTTTAAAAGTACACTCGGAGCACGTGCTCGTTAAATTAGTGGGTTCGAAAGTATTGTGGGGTGAATCACGAGTGCAGGGAACTGGAGAAAATTTCTCTCCAATTCAGTTTTATGCCTAAATTGTGGGGGTGGAGATAGGTGGTGTCGCCATCTATCGTTCCTTCGGGAATTTCTCCGAGCTAAATCGTACTGTCACCTGTATGGTGCTTGCTAAAAGCCAACGGCAGGATACTTCTAGGTCATTGCCACAATGAATTTCGTGGGCCTCGATCTGACTATGTCAGACAAGTGGCATAGGCAACAACAACAACATTGTTTAAAAGTTCGTTGCATTTTCATTAAAGCAACTGCTTATTGTCATATTTACGGGATGATCAAAATTAAGTGTTTAGATCTATCTAACGTTAATCTACAACAGGGGTTCTTAATCTGTGATCCATGGACCCTTGAGGGTCCCCAGCGCTTTTCTAAGTGGACCGAGGAGTCTCTAATGTAACTTTAGAAATTTCCTTCTTTTGCAGACTCTGAAAGCTCTCGTGGAAAACTTGAAAGGTGTCATCCTGTACTAGATTACTAAATTTCCCCCTTCCAATGAAAACACTCGTCAAGAACATGTATTTTGGTCAAGAATATTGTTCAAAATCTTGGAGGTTCACGAAGTCAAGCAGATACATAAAAGGGGTCGCGGCGATCGAAAGCTTAAGAACCGCTGATCTATATGGCAATCGCCAACCAGATGTCAGTAATACTTTCTGCAGCGAAAGGTAGTGTTTCTCAAACTGTGGGTGCCCCCTAGGGGGAGCGTGATAACCTTATGAGGGGGCCCGAGCATATCAAAAAGCCGATAATAGAAGATTTTTAAAAATTATAATTTTCTTAAAGGAAGCAAAACAAAATACATTCTGACATAATAAAAATACACGTAAGCACTTTTATTGTTATCTGTTCCAATTTAAAAATTAAAAAAGAAAAGCAACATAATGCTTTTCTTATTGCTTACAAGTAATTTACTTAAAATATCTATTACTTAAATATATATATATATATATATATATATATATATATATAACTTACTTAAAATATCTATTACTTAAAAATAACTTACTTAAAATATCTATTACTTGAAAAAGTAACATATACAAAATTTAATACTTATCTTGATAATTTGAGTGGCTTATAATTAAGATCGTACTGTAGTTTTAGCATCAAAGTACATTATTATTGCATTCAATGCATTATTATTGTATGAGGTGGTGGGGCGCAATTAAAATTAGGTTTGAAAATTGGGCCGCAAGTATTGAAAGTTTGAGAAGCATTGGTGTAAGGTTTTCATTTCCTCCTCTAGAGAAAAAGGGCACTAGAGACTTGAATTACACCAAGAGCAGGAGCAAATATTTTGACGATATAAAAAGTAAGGACATTAAGTTTTGTAACGTTGTTCTCTCTCGAAACTGCAAGATCAACCTTCTTATGCAGATAACGTTACGCCGTTCATATCCACTTGTGCACCCATAAAATGTTACGTGGTCTAAATAGCCGTTGAGCCGCAAGTCTCTCTTGAGGTTGGTGGAAAGGGGAGAGAGGTGAGAGTCCATGACCACCTCCAGGGTGTTCTCCAAAATTGGGATGGAACCTAGCCAAAACGTACTGTCCCTTTATGGTGTTCAAAACTGCGGCTAACGTCTAAGCCTTTGCCGAGATAAATTTCGTGGGCCTCGATCTTACAACGTCAGATAGGTGGCATTAGTAACAACAACAATGCCTTTTATTCAGATTTTGAAACTAGGTTTGAGAATGCTTTGACTATGGTAATTACCTTGGCAATGAATTCGTATAGTAAATTGAAGGGAAAAAATAAATGTCATATTATAGGAGGAACTTATCAGAATAGGCAGTAACTGAGATCTTAAAGTAAAGTTTAGAAACGAATGTCAACTATTTTGGCTTTAAAAGACATACCTGTTATTTATCTCGAATTCTGGAGTCTTGTGTGAAAGATTTAATTACTTTTCCGATGGGAAAGGAGTTTCAGAGTGGTTGCCAATCTCCAACATAAAAAAAAAAGAAAGAAAAAGACCGAGTTCTACTAACCGAGAAGATTTAGGGTTAAACCTGACAAGAATGATACCAAATGAAGAAAATTTGCTATAGAGGCACCAGATTCATCCCTCCTATAATAAACATTTGTTTGTTGATCAATTATTTTATGTATGAATTAAATTTTAATTTAATTAATATGTGTGCTCTTCTTAAGTTCCAAACACTATACTTCACTACAGTTAGAATCGTAAATCTTTAGAAGTAATTCTATACCAGCCATCAAAAAGACATTTAAGTTGATAAATTTGCAAAAATTCAATATTAGGTAAGCTAAGGTCTACCCCGAACCAAAAAACATGACAAGGGGTTCTATGAGATAAAAAGTTTTAGAACCTCTGGTTTAGAATTTGATCTAAAATCAATCACATTATAGATCGTGATATTAATAAATTTCTCCAATAATTTCCAAAAGCACCCATTGTTTGCCAACATGACCACCAAGACGCCAAAATGGTCACCAAAAATTGTGCCAACATTTCGCCAAGTTACCATTGAATCGCCGTTATGGTAATATTCTCAAGCAACGCGACTCCTTACAATTTTAACATAAAACTAAATACAACAGAAAGTATAATATTAACGTATTACACATCCAGATATAAATTATTTGCACTATTTTAAGCATTCATTTCACAAAATTCATAACAGTGCTTAAAGTAACTGTATGATAACCTAAAATAATAATGATGCACGTCTGTTTCTAATTTTTATAATATTTTATATGTCAATTAATTTCGCTTTACTTGGAGATGAATTGATGTTGGATTATGTGTTGTTTATATAGAGATAAAATAATTTTATTACTGATCATTTACGTTTTTCTCTCATTATTCAAAAGCTTTCTGAAGATTAACATTTTTTTCCTCCTTAGTTCTAAAAGTTAGTAGTTCATAGTTTTTGCTATAAGAAATTGTTTTTCTAAATAGCATTATGAATATACATTTATGTGTCTGGGACTTTCAATTTTCGTATAATATTTTCGTTGATTACTTTCTTTACATAGGGTTATTCATAATTCCCTCTTAGGGTTTCGGAGTTCTGTAGTAAAACTAATATGAATACAGCAAAGAACATATGGAAGCATACAGAAAAAATTCAACTTTTATTTACATATTTTACTGATGTTCTACATGGGAACCCTTGGTCACATAAAATACATAGATGCGATAGTCCAATTCCTTCCACACTCTACTCCAGTGCTTTTCAAACTTTCAATATTCGCGACCCAATATTCAATCATCATTTTCGTCGCGCCCCCTCCATACAATAACAATGTATTGAATTCGATAATGCTATACTTTGACACTAAAGCTACAATACGACTTTAACCTTTTATGTGCTACTGACGTTTCGCTCAACCAAAGCATTAATTTTCTGGACGTATATATACGTCTTTCCGAAGTATGATCTATTCTGTGCAATGCTCTCCTTACAATTATTCCGAAGGCTTTGGAATGCAATAAAAGGGCCTTTACAGTGTTTGCGAAAGATTGACTTATTTCAGAGTATTTGCTTATTTATTCCTTTTTTTTCCCTCCCCCCAAAAAAAAATCCATAAAATTACGTGGGGTCTACGTGGTAGACGGTGGCATTGGGGAGCGAATTGCGTCACTTTTAATCGGGAGTTAAGGAATTAATTATAAACCGTACAAATTATCAAGATAAGTATTAATACACACAAGCCCATAGGGTCACTGGTAATTCTCAAACTTGTTCTTAACTTAGTATTGTTAAATTAATAATAAAATACATTGCACAGTACCGATACATTTATAAGTGTATTAAATCCGTGTAAATGTGTATTTTATATTTTATTATATCAGAAAGCATATTATTTGCTTACTTTCAGTAAATTAATAATTTTTTAAATAATCTTTTGTTTTCGACTCTTTAGTATGCTCGCGCCCCCCTCGTAAATTTATTAAGCTCTTAAGGGGGGCACGCCCCACAGTTTGAGAAACGCTGCTCTACTCAATATGGTACAATCAACGTTATTGATAGCACACGTTATTCTTTCCTTATTATCTGTGTTATCGGAAAACTCGGTCTTTTACATAAGACCATACCTCCTTTACCTCGTGATGAAGCAGAACTGTATGAAAGGATAACGCGTGTTGCCAATAAAATTGATAGTACCATTTTTAGTAGAGTGTGGCAGTATCTGGACTATCACCTTAATGTACGTCGTGTGACCAAGAGTCACATACAAAACACTAAAATATGAAAATAAAATGAATTTTTTTCTGTATACCTTTCAAATCTCCTTTTTTACGGTATTCATCTTGGAGTTTTTTTACTACAACGCTCCGAAACTGCTAAGGAAATAATGTGAATAAACCTATATAATGATTGAGTTTATAGAAATTATAAATCTATAATATTTTCCATGGAAAACTGAAAATTAGCATTTCTTTTCTTGTAAATTTTCGAAAAATAATTCAACACTTTGACGTATCACAATGATTTATTTTCCAACGGCTTTTCTAGCCTCATAATTATACCGGCATTGTGCATCTGAGATTACAAAATAAAAATATTCCATGCCTACGCTCCAAACGGGAGAAATAAAATCAGCATTTTATCTTTTCTTTTTTAATTCGAAAGTTTATTCAACATAGATATTCAAAATCGGAAAAATTTTCCACGCATTTCGTAGAAAACAAAATTCCTTACTTCAATTTTCATGCAAAGTCGTAATGAATAAAAAGATTGTGTGTTATGATTTATCATACATATTTTTATAATTTCTCTTTTCAAAAAATACCTTTTAAAAATTAATTATAATGAAAACAAGCGTTATTCTTTCATTACAAATTAAATTTCAGTTACCACCAACAAAATTCTCAAAATGAAAAGGGGAAAAAGGCTTTTTAGAATGAGCAAAGATGTCGAATACAGAAATTCGTCCCCAACTCAAACATTCTTATTGCTTCTAAACTTTGCATTTTCAAGTGGCGGCTAATTAATTTTAATTTCCCACCATTTCATTCAAATAAATCCTTTTCCCTCCAATAAAAGATTAAACATTTGCTTGGGTAAATCTCATCCCACAATCAGATGCAGAATTATAAGAACTTTCCAAAGTCGAACCTCCAACAAATAACAACTTGTCAAACTCATCGAAACAAAATGAATTCTTTAGAAATCTTTCCTTTTCCTCTAACAAAAGAGATTCTCTCTCTCTCCCCGTCCACCCACCGGAACGAAACAACCATAAATTACGCACAAACAGCGAAACGATTTTCATTATTATCATTTTTAACAAACCGTAACGTCTTACTGCCATTTCCTATGCAAACCTTAATAAATAATTCCCAGCTCTCAAAACCGCTAACGAAGGAACATTCACAAGCAATTACTTAATTGGTACAGATACAAAAGTTTTCTTCTTTCTAAAACCACCAAAATTTTACCACTTTCTTGAAGTACCCGGCAGAGCGGCACAGCACAATGCCATACCCTCTCTCTCTCTGAATAAATGACCGATGTAAGAAATTAACGAATTCTTCGTTAATTAACTCGTCATAATTATAGAAAATCAATTTATCTCTTGCATTGTCTCCCCCTTAGCCCCCAAGTCCCACCCCTATTGTGTCTATGTATGGGCTTGTATCTTAAAGTTCTAGTAATTAGAAGAATAGGAACTCCGTGTTCGAACTATGGAACGAACTAGTGTTTTGTTATGAAGAGGTTAGGCAGGTAGGTATATACCCCTGCTGTGAATTCTTTGGTTGGTGTGTGGTGAAAGAAAAAGAAAAAAAAAAGGCTTTTCCCCGAATCTTTGAATTCTTTTTACGGCTTTCTTGCCTTTTAATTAGTGGACGCTACAAAAAGAGAGAGCGTTTTAATGGAGTTTCAGAATTCGTAAGCTTTTTTTTTTTCCTTATTTTTTTTCTTCTTCTGGTTGCTGTGTTCCACGCGCGCGGTAATTCGTTTTGGAAGAGCATAGAAGGTGAAAGGAAGTGAAAAACTTTACTTCCGCTGTTAAATTTTCGGGAGGTAAAAGGGTGGTGAAAAAAAAATTATTTCTGAAACAATGATTTTGCAATTAGGGATTTCAAGTAATTAAATCTAAAATGTCGTTTAGGTGAACCACATAAAGGAAATTGTAATTAAATTATCTGGTTAATACGGCTTTAAAACCTTTTCAATTTTTATTTAAACAGAAGAACAAGCTCTATTTGCATGATTTTCCAAAAAACAGGGTTTTAAAAGGTTTTTACTTTTGTTCAAATACACTTTAATGAATTTCAATGGATGTGGGTTTTTTTCTGTGGCTTATTTAAATTAACCAATGGATTAATACGAATTACAAAACTTTAGAATATTTTTAAGCCAGGAAAAAAAAGACAAATCTAAGTGTTTTTAAAAATATTTTTCTAATTATAAAATGAAAATGAGTTAAATTTTAAAAAGGATTGTCTATATATGTAAATGATTTAATCTGTTTTTAAACGCAATTAGCCTTAAACATTTCATTGCAAAAAAAAAAAAAATGCTTCATTTAAGTATTAAACAAAATTTTTTTTTTACATAAAATTACTTTATTGAAAAAATACACCTTGCAGCTGTTAACAGGCATTGTCTACTAAAAATTCTCCCTTTTTTTAACATAGAAAAACCCTCAAACGAAATGGATTGTTATTTGACATTCAAACAAAATTATTTCCTTTTAAGCAATTCATTTTATAAAATTTAGTTGAATAGAAGAAAAATTAAATCTAAATTTTTTGCTGTCAACATTTTATTTTATCTTTAAACTCGTTTCCTTTATTAAATTAAATGTGGGTGTAGATTTTTAATTGTATGCGTTTCTAAAACAATTTCGTTTACTGTTTGTTGAAAACATTTTCTTTTGACACTCAAAACACAAGAAAATTTATCATGGTAATGTCTGAAATTTAAATGAAAATATTTAAAATTTTTTAAAAAAAATTATCTATAAAAAGGAATTAGATTTTAATTGTTGAAAATCAATTTCTTTTTTAAAATGAACGAGAAATTAAGATATAATATAGTGTAAATTGAAAAAAGTAAAAATACATTCATTATATGAATGAAGTTTTAATTTAAATACAGGCAATTAAAGTGAAGTTTTTTTGTTGTGTGTATACCGGTTCAAACTGGCTATGTTGGTGTGGTTTTTTTTTTGGAAATTTAGAAAAGGGAAAAATAACTCGCCTAAGAATTATTTATAAAAGCTTGGCTGAAAAAAATTGCTATCGTACTAAAAAGCCGCCAAATTTTGCGTGTATCCTATACTTTAAATGAGCTCAATACATAATGGTCACGTGATAAAGACAAACACATGTTCTCCATTAGATAAAATTTTAATTTCATAATTAGGTAAAAATATTTTAATGCTATAAAAAAGTTCTCCAAAAAAAATTATTTTATGCATATACTTTTAAGTATAATTCATTTCGTATACATATGCACTTTTTAAGAGAAAGTTTCTGCAAAGAGCAAAAGTTGGCAACAACGAGGCGCATGAACTGATTAGCTGGGAACATAAGAGTGCTTTTATTGTGTCTATGACGTCACGTGAGTTTTTGAACTGATTGGCTGGAAGTACGTGCTTATCATTATCATGTGACTGTGACATCACATCAATTAAGTCCATTTATTCAAACGGCTGTTTTCATTTCTTGTGGCTGTACTCATTTCAAACTTTGGGGACTACTTTAAAAAAAATTGACTACTTTTAGTACAAAAAAAAAAAATTCTGCTTAAATTATGGTTTTACTCGTGCATTAAATATAAAAACAATATTTAAAAAAAATCTTAAATCTCCAAACTGATAAATAAGAAAAGATTATTTCATTTTTATTGTTATAATAATAATAATAATGCTTATAACGAAAAAAAAGGAAACAAAGTTCTCGTACTTCCGGTTTCCAGTTAATAAAATCAACTATTATTATCTCTCGAAAAAAACCCAAAGTAATTAATACGTGAAATTCCATGCTGTAGGAAACTTCACTTAGCTTTGTAAAAATCCGTATTCACATAATACATTTATTCAGTTTCGAGTGAGTGAGTGAGTTTGGTGTTTTATGGAGCAAGAGCCAGTTTTGGCTATCCCTCCCCAAAACATTCATAGGTCTGGGGTTTTTGGACGGGAAAGAAAAAAAATTGGATGACAAGAAGGAGGGTCGAAATAGAGAAGGATCACTGGGGTACCCCGGGGTCGTGACACCCGTGTTTACCAAAGATAATAAACCCCTTGGGAAAAGGAAAAAATCACTAGGGTACCTCGGGATTGTGACACCCGTACCCACCTAAAGAAGGTGAGCCCCCTGAGGGGTTATTCAGTTTCGAAAACAAAATTCTGAACATTTTAACTGAGTTGTGATTATAAACTTGGAGACGGGATTTTTTGAACGAAATACCCAAAATATATTCTTTCTTATAATTTAATATTACTCTTTTTCCAAATCCTGGATGGTAGAAAGGCGATTTGAACTTGCGATACGCTACGGAAATATCGTCGTGGTCAGAACTGAACTGTCCTGACTCCCAGTGGTGGCAGTAATCGAGTGGTCATAATCGCGAACTCGTGGCTATCGTTTTAGAATCGCGGGTTCGGGTCCTGATGCTTCTTAAGATTCACCGTATAGAAGCACTGATGCATGCAAAATCTGGCGATTCAAAGTTCCCACGTTGACGTTGAAGCTTGAAAATAGAGGCATCAGCTCAGGGTTTCATCCTTGTTGCGTGAACGTGGCCCAAAATTATGTGGTTCGTCAACATTAGTTTTCGTATTACTTCTCAATGCGACAACAGAATGAAAATTGAATCCCCTTAAAAGTAACATTTTACTTCTGTTTAAAAGAGTCATTCCCAATTTGGTCAATATCGACCCCCAAGGGTTCATGATGACCTGTAAGGGGTCCACGTCAGCAAAAATATGAGTGTCGATGAGGTATGAATGGGGGTCTACGGTAGTGACTCTCATTCAACCAGATCGTACCTTTAATTTTAAAAAATGAACCAATTGGAAACCAGATTTACCTATTTCACGGATTTATTTACGCATAATTTTTATTAAAGCAAGGATCATCATTTTAGCTTTTCTTGCCTAGAATTAAGCTAGAGGAGTATAATATTGAACGTCGCAAATTTTCTCAGTTTGTCACAGACAATCTACCAGGAGAATGACGTTTTGACCAACGCTCGACATTTAAATGCCCTGTATTTAGATTTGGAAAAAAGAAGATCTTAAGGTAAAGTTTAGAAACTGATGTCAGCAATTTTGGCTTTAAAAAGATGCACCTGTTATTTAATAGCTTTTCCTAGTGAGATGGAATTTCCAAAACAGAAAAAACAAAAACTAAAAAGGAAAGAAGAAAAGACAGGACACTATTAACCGAGGAGATATTTAGGGTTACAACTGACAAGATTGATGCCATGTATCGAAAATTTTTTATCGCGCGCGAAGCCCCAGATTCATCCCTCCAATTAAAAGCGTTTTTTGCTCAGTTTTATGTAGTAACTAAATTTTAATTTAATTAACATGTGTTTCATTAATTTTAAACAATATACTTCATTACAGTTAGAAATTAAAATCTTTTTAAGTATAATTAGCTCTATACCAAAGGTCAAAAAGACATTTAAAATGATAAGTTAGCAAAAATTCAATATTAGGTAAGTAGGGGTCTACCCAAAACCGAAAAACATTACAAAGGATCTAATGAAATTAAAAATTTTGAGAACAACCTCTGGTTTCAAACATAACGAATATTTTTTTTTTAAGAAAAAATATTGTGTGGTTAGTGTATTTATTTATTTGTTTTTTCGATTTTTTACTTTTTAAATAAAGAAGCATTTCTACACACATTTTTATCTTTCTATCACATCATTTTGGCCGTTTTTTTTTTTCGAAAAATACTTTAGCACCTCTTTTGTAGAAAATTTTTCGCGGGTAAGGGGATAAGAGAATAATAAGCACATACAAATTTTAATATGTTTTGAATAAAGTACTGATATATATTCCTGTCCCGATAATGAAGCAGAAGATCAAGGAGAAAACTGCGAATTTTGATTTTGACGCTCCGTTTTCAAGAGCGATAATTTTACCTAGACTTGCTCTGCCATCTATCGGAAGAACCTGCATATTTTTCTAAATCGGAAATAAAAATTCACCGCTTGTCTTATCTTTAACGGACATAAATATATTTTCAGAAGAGAAAAGTGGATTTTCAATTTTTCAGCAAAACTCAACAAACACTGAATTAGTTTCATATTTATTTCAACATATTCTGTGAAGAAAAGGATTCACGTTAAAAAATAAAAAATCTTTTCTTTAAAAAAAACCTTTTTCCTTTCTCGCATTTTATTTCTTAAGCAAAACTAAAAATAAATAATAAATCCTATATAAAGTATTATAGTTCTATTTATAACTCTAAAATATATTTAATTACTGTGAAATTTTAAATTTTCATTAAAATGTTTTCTCCTAATTTCAATAATGAAGTCTTTTTGCTTTAAACATTTTGATGAATTCCCAAGCATAAAAATCATTTTCTTCATTTAAAAGATTTTATTTTCTTATACAGTCCCTTTAATGAAACACTGTACTTTTGTATTAAAAAAATAATAATTGGTACTAAAATGGTACAGAAAAAAATTATTACAAAAAGTTACTCAAAATATGATGAAAACTTATTTTTGAAAATATTTTCCAAAACGTAAGCTACAAATTTCAAAAATAATGCCTCATTTCCATTTTTACCTTCTACCCCCAATGATACACGAATTCTAAGGCTTGATTATTTTTTATAAGTTAAAAATGTGTGTGATAGAAAAAATTTTTTTTTTAATTCTTATAATAGTCGTAATATGTAGTAATTCATATACGTTTTCAGCGGCATTTTTTCTTTTTCTTTCTTGTTTACGAAAATGTGAATCTAATAAATAAAAATCTTATGGCATGACGTTTATCACATTTAGGTTGGAGTTTTATGTCAGTATTATTTGCCTGACTGTTCCTTAGTTTCAGTTTGCAAAATGTGTGAGTGAGTGAATATAAACGTCGCACTGTTCAGCTACACGAGGGCTTTGGCGACGGACCTCGTAATTTTGAACCTGCTCAAGTGACGACACCTGAGCTGGCACCCCCCTCTCCTAACTACCACACCAACGGGAAGACGTTCTATCTGTCGACAATTTTAACGTGTATCGCTCCCCAACACGGCGGGTCTTTAGTGGTACTAAGCTCGAACTCAAGACATGCCTGTCATGATTCGATTCCTTGGCTACTGCAGCCACTTGCAAAATGTTTGAGTGAGAGTTATATTAACGTCACACTGGGCACCTGCATGAGGGTTTTTGGTGACAGACCTCGTAATTTTGAACCATGGTTGAGTGGCGAGGACTACACCTGAGCTAGAACCCCTTCTCCTACCTTCATCACCTCTTTAACGGGAGGGCTTTTGAGCCTCGACAGATTTAACGTTCAGTAGCCCTCTGCACGGTGGATCTTCAGTGGCATTAGGCTCGAACCCGTAACATGCTAGCCACGACTCCATGACCTTGACCTCTAGGCTACCATGGCCACTCTGAGTTTGCAAAAACACTAGAGCTAACGGGGATGGATTGCAAAATTTTGAAGCATGGTTAGGTGGCGAGATTAAACCCGAGCTGCCACCCCAGTCTCCGAGTATCCACACCACGCCAACATGAGGCATTTGACCTTCGACAGATATAATGGTCATCAGTCCCTCGGCAAGGGGCGCATTTAGAAACACCAAGACTCGAACCTATGGCTCGACATTATCATAGCCGGTAACGAGATCGCCACCACTACCTGTTAGTGTTGCAAAAAATACAAATAACTAAAATGAATGTTTTTAGAGACTGATATTTTATAAATACGAAATTATTAACGTCATATTTAAACGCTTTATAGAGTATTTATCACATATAAGTTACAAGTATAATTCATACAATGAATGAAAGAGTAACTGAAACAGTTTTACCTACAAGTGTACAAATGTTCAATGTGAGCCCCATTCGTCACATGGCACACATCAAGTCGATAAACGAGTTCATCCTAAACTTCATTCAATGTGTCTGGGGAAATTCTTGCAACAACTTCTTCCCTACGGTATCTTAAGTCTGAAAGGTCAGCTGGTAGCCGAAGAACGTACACACAATCCTTTATGAACCCACACAGATAAAAGTCACGGGTTCACTTTCTTCCAATTGATGAAATAGCCATAGTTGTAGAGCATCAAGATAGGCAGAACCAGGTACAGTGGGTTACCAGTTACAGCATTGATCGTCCCGTACTTTTGACTTTACAAAGACGGGTAGTTGTTTCAAACTGATGATACTACCTAGGAATGTTATTATCATTTGGAGGTTGACAACCGACTTAATACGGAACGCTCGTTCCACAGTAATAGTAGATTCTGTCTTTGCAAACCGGAGAACACAAAACACTTTCTGTTTATTAACCGTCATTTTTCTACTAGCGCATTTATCGGCAAGAAAGGGGGAAAATTAGCATACGTTTCATGCACACACGCCAGCAAACAAACTGTTCCAGTTGTTCTTTCATTGGATGTATGATTCATACTAATATGTTATATGTATAATGAATAACTGTAAAACGTTAAAACTCCGATATTCTTTTAGAAACACCCGATACTATTAATTGAAAATGAGATATTTGAAGCTTGAAGTCCTATCAAAAGATTTAGAAGGGTTTTTTCATTTGAAAACATTTGAATTCTAGTCTAGATTTTATATCACATATTATCGAAGTATTTTTCCGTTAAAGAAAAGAAAATCGTCATTATTGCTTATTGATTATTATTTTGTTTGTTAAATAACATAAATGTAATTCAAAGATATTCACTACACTTTGTTAAACTTTTTATGTATGATACTTGGAAGATCTTTAGATAACCTATCATAACAAATGCTAATATGAAACTTAAAATATTCTGTTAATAATAAAGCATAAATTTTATGAAATTTCCTGCAATATATTTCAGTAAAAATATTTTAAATTACACTTCTTTTTAATTATATTTTTTAAAAAAAGGAGATATTAGTGTAAAAATAAATTTCTTCTTTTTATTGTCATTGAACCGCTAGAACAGTGGCATAACGTACACTCCCTCACACCCCTCCCAACATCGCGGGGGAACCTATGATTCTAGGGGGCTAAAAAAGTCTGATTGTCGTCAAGTACGTACCCTTTGTAAGATCGGCTTGGGACTCAAAACCTGACTTCTGCAGGGTGGCCCTAATATTCTCTGTTATGTAACGGCACTGGAGGTTATATATATTATCATTTAACCAGGGTGTCCAACATGTGGCCCGCCAGTACCCAAGTTGCGGCCCACCGACTCTTTTCAAAAAAATTTTAAATATCAGGGATTTTAAAGTTTTTCATTTTGAAATTTATTTGAGGAGAAATTTAATATATATATATATATACAATGTATTTGCCTGTTACCTGTTCTTGTTCTAAAATAAATCCTCTTTGATAACAGAAATGTCCTTTAGATTAAAATAGATTTATATTTTATCTAAGAGTTGCATTTGATTTTACTGTAATAAATTACATTTTTAATAAATTCCAAATCGCATTATGCATATCCTTTACTATGGATGGTACATCATTCTCTGTGTGCTGCTTTCATTTCTCCTCCTTTTCTGTTTGGAGTGCCTAAAAGCAAGAGGCAGTCAGATGTTTTTTAAAGTTTAAAAAATATATCCAGGACGGTTAAGATAAAGGGTCATGTATATTTAATCTTTTGCGAATGACATCACAATCAAATTTCAACAATGAGTAACGAAAGATCAATTCAAAAAGAACACCGTAATTTTCAAGAAAATGACAACTGTAATATTTTAAACATTATTTGATCATAGCATTATTATTATTATTATATTATCTATGTCTGTATACATGAAAAATAATGAAAACAATAATAATAATTCATTCTGTTTTAAATTTTCACTCCAATAAATGTTTTTTTGTTTCCAAATCTGATATAAAGGTACATATTTTTATGTGCGGCCCGCGAGATTATAATGTTTTTCCGAAGTGTCCCTCAAGGTCATTTGAGTTGGATACCCCTGATTTAACCCCTTAAATGCCATCGGCGTATATAACGTCCTTCCAAAGTCCGATTCTTTTCTTTACGCTGCTATCAATAAAATAACTTTGACAGTGTGTGTTTGCGAAGGATTTACTTATTTCAGAGAAAAAATTTACTTATTTGTGCTTTCTTTCCCCTCTCCAATACACCGCATATGCGCCATTACGTGGAAAACGATGGCATCGGGGAGCGAAGAAACGCGTAACTATTAATCGACAGTTAATGGATTAATTTATGAATATGCACTTCAATACAAGCGTGAACTAAAATAAATAATATATTAAAGGAATTCTACAAAAATTTAACTACTTTACCTGAAATCTTTAACACGGAAGACTGATTTTCTTTCCATGACTGTCCAGTTCAGCAGTAAATGCACATTGAACTTGAAGACTTCATCAAAGCCTTATGCTCCGAAACAGTTTGACGAAGATTTAAATTTTCAGATTCTATTGAAAGATATTAAAAATTCTTCCACTTTTGGACATGTTCTCTTGTTCTGCGTCTCATTGTCGTTGATTAGGACCATTCACCACTTTGGGAGATAAAAGTTTTCAAAATGTTTCGTTGAATATTGTATTTATCGCAAGTCGAAATGAAATGTTCGCTTGTTTCTGGTACTTTAAACTTCGAACACATTGGGAAGTCTATTTGTTTAAATAGAAAATATAAGTTATTCAATGGTAATTTTTTTTATCGCACCTTATTGATATAAAACTTCTAAATATCTATGTCAATACTTTATCATTTTTACTTTTATGTCATTCTTTTGAAATATGTGTGCAAATCTCCAATTGTCTCCCACTCCAAGGATAAGAAAAAACTTTAACTAGTTCATCGATTTCTTCGTAAATTTCTATATTCCTCTGTGATCAAAGATCCAAATGAATGTTAGGGATTTAGCACACACACACAATTTGATAATCTTTTATAAAGTGTAAACTAAATTTAAATTTTTACCATATTTGATTTTCTGTTCTTAAAACGATAAACTACCAGTAAGGATAACATACAGGAGTCTATATGGCTATATCCATGAAATTTGGTAGCCGAGATGTCACTGGTTGTGCAAAACTTGCTGCCAACATTGTTTACGTATAGTTATAGGTTTGAGTCCTGGCCGAACAGATTGATTGATTAGTTAATACCCACTGTGATACAACAAGAGGACTTTTGATGACAAATTTGCAATAATTTTGAAACGTGGTCAAAAGACAAGAATGACACCTAAGCTGGCAGCCCACTCTGGGGACAATGCAACCACATTACGTCATCTTTCCACATCACGTCAACGGAAGGAAATTTTGAACCTCGATAGATTTTGCGTGCATCAGTCTGCAATGGCACAAGGGCTCGAAATCATGACAAGCCGGCCACAAGTTCGCAACATGACCTCTAGGCTACCATGACCCCTTTTGAAAATTCAGCACCACACCGCGTGAAAAATGCAAGTCTTAACAAATTTAACGTACATCAATCCCTCTACACGACGAGTCTTAAGAGGTAGCAGAACTCGAACCCATGACTCCACATAAACAACGCCGGACATGTATTTGTGGCCTGAATCCCTCACTACTGTGGTCACCTGGCGTTATTGAAAATCCACCATGTAGACAGAGGCAGTGGCGTAACGTACACCTCCTCGCATTGCGGGGGGGGACTCTAGGGAGCCTAAAGCTTGACTGAAGCCAAGTACGTATTCGGGTTGGGGCCCAAAACCTAGTTTGCAGGGGAGGGTGCCTAATATTCTCTGTTAAGCCACTGGACAGAAGTGTTGATGCATACAAATCTGTCGAGCTCAAAGTCCTCATGAAGACGTGGGGCGAAAGCTTGAAGTATCCTCATCACATGACCGAGTTTCAAAATTGCTTGTGTCTCACGTGTTACTTTTGAGATTTGATTTGATTTTTATTTTACGTTACATTCTAAAGTAACACTAGGGCTATTGGCGACGAGTAATATTAAGCCATGGCCAACTGACGAGGAAGACACCTGAACTGGCACCCTCCCTCTCAGAACTTCCATGCCGAGCCAATGGGTGGTGTTTGAAACTCAACAAATTAAACGTGCATCAGCCCCTTTACATGGTGGATCTTCAGTGGCACGAGTGAATGAACTTTTATTAATGTCGCACTATAAATCAATACGAGGGAGTTAGCAACAGACCTGTAATTTCGAATCATGGTCAAGCGTCGAGGATGATGAGTGAGTGAATATTAACGTCACACTGTTCAGCTTTACGAGAGCTTTTGGCGACGGACCTCATCATTTTGAACCATGGCCAAGTGACGAGGACGACACCTGAGCTTGCAACCTCTCTCCTAACTACCCTCACCACACCAACGGGAGGACGTTTCAGCTCTCGACAGATTTAACTTACACTGCGGGTCTTCAGTGGTACTTAGCTCTAACTCATGGCATGCCTGTCATGATCCAATATCTTGGCCATTGGGCTACCAAGCCTTAAAACGATATCCGAATAGGTCTTGAGTGGCATTAGGTTTCGAATGCGTAACTCGATAACACCGATCACGAAATATTGACCATTACCATTCGGTTACTGTGGCCTGAGAGTGACTCAAACTCAGTGGCGCAACAGCCTATGAAAGCCAGGGCCTACTGTGCCCATCCCAGTATACGTGACCATTGAATGTTGAGGTGAATGAGCAGGTGTCTCGATCAGGTGGTCAGTCTGAAGCGAGATCCCCAGTGTTTAAGTTCCCAAGCAAGCTTGGTACTGATTTATCGACCCACTACAGTGGGGATGAAAGGCTGAGTCAACATTGCCCAGCCCGGGAATAGAGCCCGGACTTGTGGTGTGGAAGCGCGATACGCTACAACTCGACCACTGGACTTTACTTCTGAGTGCTACAGAGTTAAATAATAAGTTTATTAATTTTCATTAATTATTTTAACAAATTGAAGAGTTCAACGGAAAATGGTGAAACTGAGCACGGTTCAATTATTATTATTATTATAACAGTTTAAAACAGGTTTTCCATGCCCTTTAAATAAGAATGTTTTTGTTGTTATATCAGAAATTATATAGACGTTCTTAAAATCTTAAACAGATTGAATTCTTTTCATCAAATCTACGACATATGTTTAAGTGCTGCGGTAGAGAGCCTAGTGGTTGAGGTCATGGACTTGTAGCTGGTGTTCACACACACACACACACACATGAGTTCGAGCCTGAAGTCGCATAAACCCGCAGTGTAGAAACGGCAGATGCATGTTAATTTTTTTCTATCTGAAAAGTCCTCTCAATGGTGTGCTGCGGAAGTTAGAAAAAGTGGTGCCATCTCAGGTGTCGTTCTCGTTATTTGACCATGGTTCAGAATTACGAGGTCCTTTGCCAAAAGCCTTAGTGTTTCTTCTTGAATATTGCGACGTTAATATTCACTCACCTCACTAATGACACATATTTGATTTAATTATGAATTTCGAATCAATATTATATCCTTGACTTGACCATGGTTCAAAATTAAGTGGTCCGTCGCCAAAAGCCCTCGTGTAGCTGACCAGTGCGACGTTAATATTCAATCAATCAATCAATGTATCCTTGAAGGAGGCTTGTCATAAAACTACTTTTAAACTTTTTAAAATAAATTTCGTGTTGTGCTTCATATTTTCAAAACTGACTGAATTATTTCTTTTATGGTATATAACATAATCCTACATTTAAATAACTTGGTTTATCCGTATCCAAACATCATCGAAGTGCAATCACTCATGTAATCTTGAGTGATGATTGTTGGCATGAATCCAGTGACACATTGTGATTTAATTTATAGGGTATTAAAACAATGAGATGCATTGTTAGCGATGATTCGGAATAATGGATCCCAGAATATAGAAGAGACATCTTTCTGGAAGATTTCCAAAGTGACACTGATCCACCATTTAGAATGCTTTAACGAGAAATTATACCAAATATTATAAACGATGCTTGTTAAGTAAAACAAAGAAGTAGTTTAGCATGGACAAAAGTTAGTTGAGTGTAATAGATTATTATTAACTATATACAAAAAAGATTCCTTAACAGTAGATTGCAATAACATATATATCAGAAAGCGTACCATGATTTAATGACGACAATGACGTTAATGACGTTCATTACATTGTTGTTACCATTGCCACCTGATCGGCAAAGGCCCACGAAATTCATCATAACAAAGGGCTAAGTGACGCCTGACGTTAGCCGTAGCTTTGAGCACCATACAGGTGACAGATGATTTAGCTCGGTTTCACCCCAATATAGAGGGAAAACACCCTAGGGGAGGTCAGGGGCCTCCCACCTCTCTTCCCCTTCCACTAACCTCACGAGAGGACTTGCGGCTCATCGGCTATTTAAAGTACCCCCATGCCGCGAAGACACTATACTTTTACAAACATCCATGCCTTCTCCGGTACTCGAACCTAGTCCCAACGGCACAACAGTTAGCTTCGCTAACCACTATACCGGATGGGACTACACAGTTCATTATGAACAGTTCAATGTTTTTGATATTTTGTGTGTGGTCTTATAACTTATACTAAATGGAAAATATATAAGTTATTACTGAAACTATATATACAGGATTCATTTCCAACCGTCGAGTGTCCGTGGTAGCCTAGTGGTCAAGGTCACGGACTCTCCGCTGGCGTGCCACGAGTTTGAGCCTAGTGCCGCTGAAGACCCATGGCAACGATAGCCGAGTGGTCGAGGTATCGGATCGTGCCTCGCTTGTCATGAGTTCGAGCCCGCTACCCCTAACGGCCTACCGTGTAGGGGAGCGATGGACGTTAACTCTTCCAAGAGCTCAAACATCCTCCCGTTAGTGTGGTAGTTAGGAGAAAAGATGCAAGTTTAGGTGTCGTCCTCGTCACTTCACCATGGTTCAAAATTATGAGGTCCGTCGCCAAAAGCCCTCGTGCAGCTGAACAGTGTGACGCTAATGTTCACTCACGCCGCTGAAGACCAGCCATGTAGAGAGGCTGATGCACGTTAAATCCGTCGAAATTCAAACAACCTACCGTTGGTGTGGTGGGGAAGTTAGGAGAGGGAAAGGGTACCACCTCAAGTGTCGTCCTCGTCACTTGACCATGGTTCAAAATTACGTGGTCCGTCGTCAAAAGCCCTCGTGTAGCTGAACAGGGCGACGTTAACATTTAATAATTAACTTACTTACTTTCGAACTCTTAAGGAAAACAAGAATAAGAATAAAGGGTGGTTAAATCATAGCATACAGACTGAAGTGAGTGAGAGTTTATTAACGTCGCATTATAAAGGAACACGAGAGCTATTGGCACTGGACCTTCTTCAAATGAAAAAGGACGACACCTGAGCTGGTACCCCCTCTCTGAACTACCACAATGAGCCACATGAAGGACATTGAGCCACGAAATATTCAACGTGCATCCTCCACCTTACACAGCGGGTCTTTAGTGACACAGTGGCTCAAACTCATGACATTAAGGCACAAGTTCGTGAACATGACTGCTAGGATACCATGGTCACTTGTTATCATCAAAGACTTTGATATAAAAAAGACGAAAACATTATTTTTACTTAACCTCAAAGCCTAAGGTTGCCTGATGGTTCAGTTCAAATCGAGTCTGTTATAGAGTAAAAACAAGTATATAAAAATTTTTACGTCAATTCCTACTCAGATCAACAAAGAAAATTTATTTTGATACTTTTTATTAAATAGTTACAATTAATATAAATATGTATATACATAGGACAGAATTACAACATTAAGAGGTCATTAATTTTTATTAATTATCATTAAACTATCGTATTGTCATCCAAAACAATCGTGTCTATAAAATTTCAGGTCAACTGAATGCTTTAAAACGTGAGAAAAAAACCTTCTCAAGTTTTGACACAAGTCGCCAAAAGAGTCACTTCCAAAAATGATGCCAACGTGGCTGTATTTGTAATTCTTTGAATAAATAGTTTTAATCAATTAATTTTTATTAATTATAATTAAATTACTGTATTGTCATCCAAAATAATCATGTATATAAAGTTTCAGCTCAATGGAACGCTTTAAAATGTATTTTTATTAACGATTGAAAATTCCACCAAGATAAATAAATAAATATACAGAGAGTGCGATCTAATAGTGTGAGGAATTGGTGATTGATTGAATATTAACGTCACACTGTTCAGCTACACGAGTGCTTTTGGCGACGGACCACGTAATTTTGAACCATGGTCAAGTGACGTGGATGACACATGAGCTGGCACCCCACTCTCCTAACTACCCACCACACCAACGGGAGGACGTTTCAGCTTTCGACAGATTTAATATGCATCGCTGCCCTACACGGCGGGTCTTGAGTGGTACTGGGCTCGAACTCGTGACAAGGCAAGCCACGGTCCGATACCTATACCACTCGGGCCACGTGTGCGGAATTGGAAAAACGATGAAAGAAGAAACGAGAAGAGTCTCCTCAATAACCTGGTTGTTAGAATAATAGATGGATTGTGGATTCGATCATATCACTTTCGGGCCCTTTTCTTGAAGGATTATCGTGTAGAGAAAACTGTTGCTTGTTAAATCTAATATATCGGGATTGAATTACATCATATTGGGGTAGGGTGTTTGTGGAATTGGTGCTGATATATTGGGGTGAAAATGCAGCTAATTTTTGCAAATCTATCACGTATATAATATTCCTTTTATAAGCATTTTTCCGATTCAATCCGTAATACATTTCTTTGGCTTTTTGAATATTGATATATGTGCAACTTTTTTATAAATAAATTTTTAATTTCTTTAAAGGGTATATAACACTATCAACAGAATAATTCTAATTAGATCGATGTTTCTCAAACTGTGGGGTGCGCCCCCCGTAGGGGGGCGTGATAACTCTGCGAGGAAGGCGCGAGCATATTGAAAAGTCGAAAACAAAAGATTATTTAAAAAAAAAGTTTAAATTTACTGAAAGTAAGCATATAAAATACAGTGTGACATAACAAAAAAATTAAATACACATTTACACTGATATAATACACTTATAACTATCAGTACTCTGCACAATGTATTTTATAATTAGTTAAACTATACTATAAGTCAAGAACAAGTTTGATAGTTACCAGCGATTCGCACCCCAATGCCACCATTTCCATGTTGACGCGCGAATGTGATGTCTTTTTTGGGGGGAGGGGGAGCAAATCTTCTAAAATAAATAAATCCTTTGCAAACATTGTCGAGATCCTTTTATTGCATTCCAAGGCCTTCGGAATAATTTTATGGATAGCATTGCACAGAAAAAATCGTATTTCGGAAAAACGCGTATATATACGTCCAGAAAATTAATGCTTTGGCTAAGCGAGACGTTTTTATACGCAGGTGTCACTTACGAGGTAATTACGAGGGTTAATGAGTTGGGTGGCGTGGTTGGTTTGTCGCTGGCCTTCTGTACCAAGGTTGCGGGTTCGACCCCAACCCAAGTCGATGGATTCTCATGATGCAGAAATTCGACAGCGGCCATGTTGTATGATTATACGGCATGTAAAAGATCCCTATGGGGGTACTCTAGGCAAAATTAAATCCTAGTACAGATTCACATTGTCAAAACTCAGGTGCCTTCCTCTAGGGAGGAAACTAGGCGTCAAAATTACCTGCGGCAATTGGTATCTACTTATATGGCACCGCACTGAAAAGAGATACCTACTTTCGTTGAATGTACTAGATAGTTTGATGAACTCTGTTCATAATCTGCCATTAGAAATACAAAAAAAAAAAATTCTATGAAGCAAAATTTTGTAGATAATCTCAATTCCCAAAGAAAACAAGAATTTTCCATGCAAAAATGAAAATAATAAATGAATTTAAAAAAGTGATTAGTAGTATAATAATCAGAGAACAACACGCACTTTTAAAAATTCTTTTTCATCTCCTACTTTATTAGTTCACTCTCTCCTTACACACATACATATATATATTATTCAAATTTTCAATCGTTAGTGAAATACTTTCTATTCATCCATTTAAGTTCAAGTACATTTTTTTAAACTTGTCGTGGATGACACTTGACGCGTTAAGACATTTTTTCAAATATTAATTCATTAATTAAATAAAAAATTAAACAAATGGCAACAAGCAAAAATAATAGTCAAACAGCATATTTAGAAAGGAAAATCGTTCATGGTGTCGCTGTAGCGCAATGGATAGGGCGTGGGACTTCTAATTCAAAAGTCGTGGGTTCGAATCCTCTCTGGGATGGCCTAATTTCTGCTAATGTGATTTATTTTTACTGTGCTATTTTATTAGAACAAAATTTAATTAATGAATAAATAGTAACAAACAAAAAGTAGTCCACCATATATAGAAATGGAAATGGAAAATTGCAAAAAAAATCGCTTTCTATTTTGTCACTTAATATTGTGATATTGTCATATGTATATAATCATTTATATTAATTGTAACTATTTAATAAAAAGTATCTAAAATAAAAATTTTCTTTGCTCACCTAAGAAGGAATTGACATTTTTTTTATATTGTTGTTATTAGAATGTTTATTCAACGATTGACATTTTTTTTTTATTAAAATCATGAAGAAAAATTTTTAAAGTTCTCTCCTGCAAATTTGTTTTTTTTACTATAAAGAGAGAAAAAAGAATTCCCCACATCATTATATTGGAAAAATGTTTCACAATATATATATGTAGAGATATCCATAGACATCAATGAATTCTTTAACGTATCTCCCGAATTCAAAAACAATATCCAAAAAGAACTGTACCTCACATAAAAAAGCTACAGCTTTTTTTGACTTTCGAATGCAGTTTTTATTTTTAAAATTCACTTGACAGGGCCAAGAAAAAGGCGATGCACAGAGCAAACAAAAGAGACATTATAGAATCAAAACTCGAACGTCTAATGTCAGTAAGCTCTATTATGTCATAAATTCTTGGTGGCCGTTATTTCTAATGTTCCAGGATAAAAGCTCTAAAAATGGCGACATTTGAAAGAGACACACGTGACACAGACCTTAAACAGGCTTCTTTGTCTCGGACGCGCATGCGCATCCCTGAGTTACGGGAGCAGACTGAAATTTATGGACGATGTGTATTGTAAATACTAAGTGACGTATGTGATGCTTGAAGAAGGCCCTTTTTTATAGTTGCCTATTCTTTTTGCAGGAAAAAGAATCAAAATAAAAAAAAGGAATAAAATAAAAAAAGAAAGGCCCTTTCTCGCGTTCGAACAAGAACAGATGCTAGATAAAATAGTTTCGAATCTGTTTGGAATCAATTACACGTATAATTTCTGGTTCTATAAGGGTATGATATATGACTAATCTTTTTCGCATTTTTATTTGCTGCAACATTTGGAATGCTGAAATACTTATTTTACTGTGAGAATTGTTACCCTGCAGTTAAATGGCTTGTTGTACATTTGATAAGACTGTTTTTTGTATTGTATTTCGAGAGCTTGCTTTTAGTTTTGAATGTATGTTTTAATAGTGAGTACCTACTTTCGCGTTTTTGTATATTCTTAGATACGTTGAATTTCTTGGGGAAAGAACACTCATAAAATGTGTTTTGTACTTTTTAAAGGTATTTAAATAGTTACAAAGACACTATTCAGTGATATTTAAAATATTTTTATTTATTTGATGACAGGCTTCATGTTTCAATAGTTCAAAGAATCATGTGTTATTATTTATAGATACAGAAAAATTACTGATGTAGTTATATTTGTTTTTAATTCGAAAAAAAATCAAATTCTAAAACGAGGGGTTGGGGAACAAGTTTTTCTTTGAATGAAAACACCATTATGAAAAACTGAGCCTGTGCTAACTACATGGGAATAATTCAATATAAAATTGACAGAAAATAATTAAAATATATAAATTCCTCCAAATTAAGTCATTCTTATGAAATCTTAACAATAAATAAATTTACTAATATAATAAACCTTTTTTATTAAAATCATACCAATAAATAAATAAATTTACCTTCAATGTAACAAATAGCAGCAAATATGTAATAAATTTTTTTAAAAAGTGAGAATTTTATAACTATAAGTTACTAAATAATTATAGCTAACTCTTATTACTTTAATTATATCATTTCTTAAATACCTAAATTATGAATAGAAAGGAATTTTTAATGAAAGCAAAACATTTAAGGAAATAAAAGAAAATCAAAGTGATGACGATTTCCAAAATGCCAAATTACAAAGAAAACTTTGGATCTTATGAAAAAAGAATCATCACTCAACTTTATATACGCATTTTAAAATTTTAATTAATTTGCCTTTAGCTCTTTGCTACAAATTACTGATTAGGTGTAAATATAAGTAATACATTCATCGATTATTCTTAAAAATTATTAATTTTTTATGAGAATTGTACAAAATTCAATAACAAATTTAAAGAAATTTTTTTATATGGGTAGAAGATATTTTTCAGGAATTAAATTCCTTATTGATGACATAAACATGCACAAAAACTTTTTTTTCAGACTTTTGAAGAAAAATTTGTATGTTTATTTTCTTAATTTTTATTACTGACTGGTAAATATTGAATTTCAAACGCTCATAAAATTTTAAAAGTTTGTGACGGGGCTTTATCGCGTTTCCGCACTAATCCTCTTGGGGAATCTTTGGGACCAGAATTGACTTATTTCAATCCAATCCTTTCAAGAAGAAACCACGATATGCAGTTTAGTTATATATAATAGATACATATATATTGGAACTTAAGCATTCGCGTGTTAGTAATAGAGGGGTAAGATAGCAGTAGAATAGAGGAATAGTGGAAGAATAGAATAAGAAGAAGAGGAGACAGAGAGCTGTGATGCTGATCGCCGTGTGAGCCTCTGGTAAGATATTAATTATAGAAGTGTAATTATAGAACGGACTTTAACGTGTTAAGGAATCTAAGGTAGATAAAGATTCTGAGGATAACTTCTCATAAAGATTGTGATTAGGATTTCAGGCGCTATTTACTTAAAATTTAGGAATACGTTGTATATCACTCCTGATTCAATCCCTATAGCAGCGTTTCTCAAACTGTGGGGCGCGCCCCCATAAAGCGGCATGATAACTTTACAAGGGAGGCGCGAGCATATCGAAAAGTCGAAAATAAGATATTTAAAAAAATTACAAATTCACTGAAAGGAAGCAAAATAGTACATTCTGACATAATAAAAGTAAAATACACATTTACCTTGATATGATATACTTATAAATGCATCAGAACTGCACATTGTAATTATTAATCACATTATAAATACCAAGTTAAGAGCAAGATTAAATAATTACAAGTGACTCCTTGTCACATACAAAATTTAATACTTATATTGATAATTTGATGGTTTATAATTAAAATCGTGTTGTAGCTTTAGCGTCAAAAGCATTATTATTGAATTCAATACCTTGTTGTTGTATTAAGGGGGGGAGCGATGAAAATTATGATTGAAAATTGGGTCACAAGTATTCAAAGTTTGAGAAGCACTGCCCTATAGTAAGACTTGTGTTGTGTTGATCAATATATTTAGACAATAATAAATTAGATTTTTTATGGTGAATTTGAGGGATCAATCATTTCCTCCTACAAATCTAGGTAGCGTAGAGGGAGAGATGGTACCCCCGGATCGGGGTATCACAAGTTCATCTGCTATGAAATTTCTAAATATCATTTTATAAGCATTATTGTGATAAGGGGGGGTGGAGAATCACAGCATACTGCATGGCTAAAAGGGGAGGGGTATTAACAAATAAATAAATTACATTTTTATTATGGATTTCCATCAGGTCATTATTGAAATATTTTCCCCTTTTCATGATAAATTGTGTTACATTACGCTTCTACTTCTATTGTTTAACGCATGAGCTATAATTATTCTCTATATTGGAATTGTATGCTTCTAGGATGGTCAGAAAATTATCGCAGATACGGGAAGGCTTCTTTCAAATTCTTAATTATCGAATTTTTAAAAATGATAATGCAATAATGCGATAGATACATGTCTAGGTTGGCTTAATTTTAGGAAATAATAAAACCTAGGTTTAACACAAAATAGCACAAATTAACATTGCTTTCAATCTGAAAATTTTGAATTTAAGCATATGTAGTGGTGGAGTTCATAGAATTTCACTTTTTAAAGTTAGGATTCGGATTGTTATTGGTTCAATCGTAAAAATATGCTCTAAAGCAGGAGTAGGCATTAAGTCGATCGCAATCGACCGATGAACCGCCAAGACATTTTGGGGTAACTGCCAGAAAAGATAACAGTTTGTAATTATATACCAAAGTATTCAAGACTGGCTGACAGTAAGCAGACCAACTAAGTCTTCTACAGACTATAACTACGAAAACTAACTTTAGATAAAAATGTTTTATTTTTTAATGTATTTTGAATTGTTTGATAATGAAAGTATTATTTGGTATTGTTATATTTATGGCTATTATTATTATGTTTGTATCCTGCGTTTTGCTTTAATTGAGGTTTTAAAAATGAGTTTTTTTTTAAAAATTTTATTTTAATTTTGTAGGAAGTCAGTGCTTCTCAAACTTTCAGTATTTGAGACCCAATTTTCAATCCTAATTTTCATCGTGCCCCCTCCATTTAATAACAATGTATTTAATAATAATAATGTACTTTGACGCTAAAGCTTCTATGCGATTTTAATTATAAACCGTACGAATGATCAAGATAAATATTGAATTTTGTGTACAATTTTATATATGTCAAACCTATGAGAGTCACTAGTACTGATTTAACTTGTTCTTAATTTAGTATTGATAATTAATTATCAAAAGCATAATGCAGTAAAAATACATTTATAAGTATATTATATCCGTATAATGTGTATTTTTTTATTTTCTATTATTTGCAGAATTTATTTGGTTTTGCTTCCTTTCAGTAAACTTGTAGTTTTTTGAATCTTTTATTTTCGACCTTTCGATATGCTCGCAACCCCAGGTAGTGTCTATCCCGCTCCCTCTAGGGGGGCACCCCACAGATTGAGAAACGCTGAGTTAAGTACATATTCCGTATTTATTATTAAGCTATAATAAATATTGCAGACATTTTTTCTTACCCCACCACAGTTAGCCACTGGGTGGACCTCAACACCTTGAAAAAATTAGAATTAGCCTGTACCCTGGAAAAAATCTCACCGCCCATGCTCTAAGGAAACAATTCAAAATTGTTAGAAAAGGGGAGTCAGACTCTGCGACATATATTTTCACTATTGATATATATGTTTTCTGTGATCTGTATAAGATAGTCAAATTAAATAAATAATGTTAATAATAATTAAAAATAATTTTCAAAAATATCTTTTTGAACCCTGCAAACAGTTATTACGTAGTACAGGATTGAAGAATTTGGATTATTAAGAAGAGTCAATTCTTATGTATTATAATTTATATCTTATAATGCTCTGTAATTTTATCGTTTGAAATGAATCGGTTTGTTTTAATACTGTTTTAATTTTAAAGTTCCATTAAATGAATGAATCATTGAATTGTATGGTTGTCTCTGAATTAAACCTTGCATACACCCAACTCCTTTTTTAGTTGGTTGAGATATTCCTCAAAAAACAAAACAAAAAAAAAAAACGAGTAAATATACACTATGGAAAAAAGATAATATATACCTATACCTATAATATATACCTAACCTATACCTATACCTATAATATATACCTAACCTATACCTATACCTATAATATATACCTATTCACCTATTAATGTGAATGAATATTTTTGTGAATATGAGAATTTGCATTGATATATTAACATTTATATATTCAAGATCACATTTGTATACTTAACATTAACTATGGAAAAAGATCCTATATATCTATTGAAAATCCATGTAAAACGAAATAAAAAAACCATATGTAAAACCTGATATACCTATAAATGTGAATGAATATTTTTGAATATGAGAATTTGCATTGATATATTAACATTTATATATTCAAGATTACGTTTGTATACTTAACATTAATATCTTCTTACATACTTTAACAGGACGTGAAAAAGGAATATATAGAACGTAATATACGTATGGATCACAGTTTTTTTTAAAAAAGGAATTTTTAAACTTGTCTCACTTATAAAGTACTCCGAAATTCAATTTTCAATTAAATGCTTAATTATGAGCTCATCTTACCTATCGTGGATATCAGTACTAAAAAGCTTCTCCAAATTGAGCAGTGATTGCAAAAATCAGCAATCCTAAATTGTGTTAGAGTAAAAAAAAAAGAGTACCTTTTTCTTGGAAAGTATTATTTGAAAACCATGTAAAAGAACAACTATATATATATATATATATATATATATATATATATATATATATATATATATATATATGCATTTACATGTTGTACTTAATACTTTTGAACACTGATATTGATGACGTTATTGAAGAAATAGACATAGAAGAAAAACTTCAGATAAGGAAAATTAATTAATTTCCTTTTTAATGCTAAATATTTCTATATAAATAACTGCTAAAAATATGTTTTCAACAGTTTTAAGCCAAAAAAATCAATGTTTTAAATAATAGAAAATAAATTTTGATAATTTTATTATTTTATCAAGCTTTCAATTTAATTGCAGCCTCTTAATTTAATATTTATACTGAATGTTTGCTCAGATGTTTTATGTCGTATGTAAATGTAAAATATTACGAACGTTTCTCGACATATTTCCTTTACGTAGGACAAGATTTTTAGTTTTATTTACAATAGCGTTTGGACAATTTTCGTCAAAAAAATCACTAACCAATAGAATTTACAAGTATCAAAGTATTAAACAAATATTTTAAAAAATGAAAAAATAAATAAAAATAAAATTTATTAACTAATTACTATGAATTTATTTTTTTAAATAATTAGAATAAATTTATACATAATCATAAAATTAATATACTTAAACTTTTGTTTTAAGGGATTGCAAATATCCATATGGGAAAAATACATTAAACATTATGAGCAAACCTATAATGAGATGAAGAGCATACAGGTGCTAGAGCTGCCAAAGACGTTTCAAGTGGTAAATGAACTCCCAGCGCTTTACATCTGGTAAGAATTTTGCAAAATAATTAAATAAGGAAAACTTAATAATAACAAGTTTATCTTAAGTTAATAGTGATTTAAATTTAGTTGATGACAGTAGCGCACACAGAAGTTTTCAAGAGGGGGTCCAGGTCGAAAGTCCGCCATTCTTATATCATGTTCCTTTTGATTTTGTCAATTTTGAGGAACAAAAAACAGTAAAAAACTAATTATTGAATAAATAATTAGTATTAATTAATAAAATTAATCATTAAAAACGAATATTTAATTATAATTTACGTATCATATACTTAAAATTATAATCAATCGGGAAAAATCAAGGGCCTGGGGGGGTCCGGACCCCTAGGACACCCCCCTTGTGTGCGCCCCTGATTGATGAATACATCATTTTTTTTTTAAATCAATGATTCAATTTAAGAATTCATGAGTTATGAAAAGTAAGTCATATATTTTACTTACAATAATAATAAAAAAAAATTCTTATTTTTGTAAAGAATTTCAACGACTATTTTTAAATCTTCCATTTTTAGTACCACAATTTTTCTTCTGTAACGTGGACGAATTCTTTAGACGTTTAGTTACCAAGCAGTATTTTTCAGCTGTCACCAGACACTTCTCAGAATCCTTTGACAAATTCATAAAAATCCCACTTTATTTTTATGCCGAAGGAGAATAACAAGCGTGTTCAGCCATTTAAATCTTTTCAAAATGAAGAAACAGCTGTTGAACATCACGGAATTTAAATTCATCCTCCAACTCGAGCTCGATAGTTTATGACCCAAATTTCTGATTTCACGCAAAACTTAAAAAAGATAAGCAATGCGAAGAGTTCCAAAAGACTAATCTTTGACGGCGACAAGTAATCTGATCATTTCGATCTTTTACCAAAACATATATAAGCACCAAAATGACAACTTCTTTTTTCTGAGTCCTGTGGCCTAGACTTCTCGAAATCTGTTTAGATAGAATCATCCTCAATTTATTTTCCTCATCCGAGATTTAGAATATACTTTGGCTGGACGAGACATCCGGGCAACTGTAAGCAGATGTCAGACGGATTGTCCAAGAGGCAATAAACATGTCCTTCTTGACATTGCTTGGGCAGCCAGTAATTAAACCCAGAGACATATTTCTATTCGTTGTCGACGTAATTTCTTCATCATTTCATCATTCTGGAATTCGTAGGGAGGACAAACAATTAGGAGTGATAATAGCCAGACGTAATATGCGAGGATATTGCATAGCAAAGCATTCTGCTCTTTTCATATTTCGTAAGCAATGAAAGAAAAGGCTTAGGTAAAAACACAAGACTAATAAACCCAAACTAGTCAATAGGCGCATTTCTTATTTAAAAAATCATACATTCTAATATATAATTCTAAAATATTTCCGAAAACATGCAATAGTAGTATGCACATTCAATCAAACAAGTAATATATATATATATATATAATTAAGTTAGTTTCTACTTAGGTCAACAAAAAAATATTATTTTAGTTACTTTTTATTAAATAATTACAATTAATATAAATATGTATATACATATGACAGAATCACAATATTAAGCGACAAAATAGGAAGTGTTTTTTTCCTAAAAAATCTTCCTTTTTTCCTTTCCCCATAAAAAGGGTTTTGGGACTATTATTTTTCTTTGTTACTATTTATTCATTAAATAAATTTAATTAATGAATTAATATTTGAAAAAAAACTGTATTAACATCAAATGTCATCCTCTACAAGTTTAAAAAAGGTATTTGAACTTTGTGACGGATCTATCCGCAATACTTCAAGTAATCATTTTGGGAAATCTTTGGGCTATCAATTCACGTTATTCACAACCAACCCTTCGGAAGAAAAAAAATCGTGATATTCAAATTAATTTACTATATATGGCCAAAGTTTTCTAGCTAGAATAGAGAGTAGGAGAGGAAATATACTGGAATCAGGTGAGATTGCTACTGACAGGTATCATATTTGAATTATTGCGGTTATAAACTTAATAGAAGGAAGCTTTAAAGTGACGATTTTTCGATGAGATTAAATTGATATTGGATTAAATCGGATGATAGGTTAGATCCTTTATAAAGTAAGCATTGAGTGTGATAATCTCCTAATCATTCGTGTATTACCGTCGTTGTTCCACTTTCGCGTTAAAATCGAGGGCATTCTCTTACTATTATTAATCGGAATTGTGTCTTTTTCGGGGGATAAATAAAAAAGATTATTGGGTCATGGGGTTTCTTCCCTTTTTCCCCCCACGTATCTAGGTTTCCCAAAGAGAGGTAGTAACCTCTCACAACTTGAGGGGGTGAATAAAAGTATTTTATTAACGATTGGGAAAAATTTTAACAAAATTTTTATATATGAAAAAACTTATATAATAATTTGCTGGATGGCCCGGCCCTTGCACGGGCTTCTTTTAAGTTACAGCTTTATGCCTTGGGAAAATTCCCCCCTTTCAGTGGGCAGCCTTCCTGTGTGTGCGTGATTTCTATAATTTAATTTTAAAAATACTCTTTTTCGAAGTTTCTTCCACATCTTTGTCCCGTCGGGCGAGTCTGTTTTTGCCACTTGGGTCGGGGTTAAAGGGGCTTTTTTTTCCCAGGGGGACAATTTTTCCCCATGGAAAATTTTTTCTTTTCTCTGGGCGCCAGTACTTCTGTGTGTGTGTGTTACCGGGGAGATTTAGTGATTTCTATATGTATATCATTTAAACCCTTTTCAGAAATTTATATATATATACACATGTAGGATTTATTTATATTATATATATACATTATGTATATATATATACATATAGGGGAGTGTGAACTAATAGTAGGAATTTAATAATCCTTCGTGTAAGCATTTGATTTAAACTTTCTAAAAATAATGTCGTTATTTCTCTTATCTGATATTGTAAAATGTTACATTCAACAAACATGCAATAAATTTTTCATTATTTATTACAATCTTTTTTGTTCTTTAGGCCATTTACTAGACCACTGAATTAAATATGGTACATTAATAAGTTCTACTGTATTTCTTAAGCTAAGCGTTTGAAGCTACTGTGTTTTACAGTTAAACGTTTCATCTTGCAATCTAAATGTTCATTAGCATCACTAGTAAAATATAAATGTCTAACAGTACACGGACATAATGAGATATTAGGTAAAATGTCTTAAGATTAACGAAATGTATATAACTATTATTATTAATCTAGTACTATAGTTATTATTTTTAGTATTAATGAAAGTTTTATTCTTTCCTATTTTCTCTTCCTTGTACCCCAGTGGTACAGACAAATATAGGGGAAAGTTGGCTGCCCTCAATACTATGAGTTTAACCCTACAATCTTAGTTCCTAAGGCTAAGAGTTTGCAATTATACAGCTAAGGCTATCTTATTTTTGAAGATATTGTCTTGTTATAATTCTATTTATTGCTTTGCTTTGTGAGATTTATGGAAATTTAGCATATGATTACTGATGTGTGTGTGTTTAAAATGAGGTTTTCAAAAAACGGCTCGTATAAATATATCTATAGAGTCAATTAATATTAATAAAAATGTATTGTAATATTTATTTTGTAACAATAGTATCCACTTTAAAAAAAAGTTCCGAAATAAGTTGAGATGAATTTTTAGAATTGGTTACGCATTAATAAAGAGAGCGAGACTTTAGTATATAAAGTAAAAAAAAAAAAAACAGGGTTAGAAATTTTTGTTTTTAAACCCAATCCGGTCAAAAAGAATTTCCAAGTAATATAATATCTTAGATATAAAACAAAATGTACATTCGAGTAAAAATCAATATGCCAATTTTTCTGTCATCAAAAGAAAAAGCGATCATTTTTCTCTGCTTCTTAATCTAATTGTAAAAATTAATCTAATTGTAAATGTTAATTCTAATCTTCTTGTTAAAAAAATATATTGGTTATCAAAAAAAATTTTCTTGCCAAAAATATCAATTATCACAAATATTAGTTTTTATGAATACTTAACAGTACTAATATACAGATGAAGAACCATTTATTTAAAATATCAATTTTAAAAAACTCGTCAACATCAACTACCATTTGAAATCATCATCCTACGTTAAAGACAGTTTTGTAAAAAAATGAACATATGTACAATTTTTAACAACATCAATTTAATATCATTACAGAAATGAAATTTTCGACTTGTTTTTTGTTAATTTATCTCTCATATTTTATGTAATTTATTAAAAAGACACATATTTTTCTTTTAAAAAAAAACTATTTGAAGCAAATATTTTTTTTAGAAAAATGGTAGAGAGTTGTACTTACTTTATACAAAATTAATTTTATTAAAAGGATATTCCGTTATAAAGTGAGATTTTCTTGGACGCTTAACTCTTAAGGTATCCGACTACGTTCGAAACCGTGGTTTTGTAAAAGCGCATAAATGGATGATTTTCATGATATTTAGTGTCACTTAGATTAGAATACATGTATAAAATTGTTTTAAGGACATTTTGACAAAAAAAATTATTTAAATACAATATTTTGGAAAAATTAACTTAGAATAATTTTTTCATGTTTCTTTTAAAATGCTTCTATTATAACAATATTTTGCTTGTGTATAGCTTAGACCTTTCTACAGAAGCTCAACTAGAATTTTTGAAATATATAACTTAGAAGTGGGTTTATTAATATTTTGCTTCAACAGAGGAGAGCAATTTTAAGAAAAAAACTCCAATAAATATTTCAATGGATGGTAACTCTGAAAATAATCTGAATTTTTCAAAAGTTTTAGTTGAGCCTCTGTAGAGAGGTCTGAGCTATATACAGACAAAATATTATTATAATAGAAGCATTTTTCACAAAAGGAGAACATTTTGAAAAGAGATTATAATAAGTTTTTTTTGTCAAAATGGCCTTAAAATAATTTTTTTCATGTATTCTAATCTGAGTGATACTATAAATATCATGAAATTTATCCATTACTTTCCTTTTTTAAAATCACGGTTCCGAACGTAGTCGGATACCTTAAAGGACAACTTGTAATTTTATCAATAATAGCAAAGCATTTGCAGTAATTTTTTTTAAAATAGACTTTGTGTTAAAGTCTTACGTATTATTGGTAATTTACATAAATTGGGGCGATAACCCTGCAGGGGGCGCGAGCATATTGAAAATAAAGGTTTAAAAAAAAATTTTGGAATAAAGTAAAACAAAATGCTTTCTGACATAAAAAAAATACACATTTACCCGATATAATTTATATATATCATCTGGTGATCATCAAAAAAAAAGTTTCCCACTTAAACGTTCATTAGTATTTTTTGATCTTAAAAACAAAAAAAAAAAGACATTTTTTTGCTTTTTTCTTAACCCCACGTTGAGAGATTTTTTATTACGCCTTTTAACCCCCTAAAATACTACTTTTGAGTATCATATTTTTACCTAAACTTACTGGTATGTTTCCCTTTGTCTTTTTTTTTTTTTTTTTTGGGAAAGTTGAAATGATATTTTTCATTGCTTTTTCCCCATGTGAATGAGTTTTATGATATATGGATAAGCATATTAACCTTTAAAGGATTTTTTGGGCCAAGATGTTTTTTATATTTCTGAAACATATAATGCATAATGAAAACTTTTTTCCCAATTTTTTTTTAGAACTGACATTGATATTTATATATTGAATTTTTAACAGGGAGGGTCGCAAGGGGAGTAAAAGGGTAAAAAACCCTTTAATTTGGGAAAACTGTTTATTTTTTAACAACCTTGATAGTATCTTCCTTTTTAAAAACCCTTAATGGGAACTAAAATGTTTTGTCACAAATTTTCCCCCTTTTTTAGAGTGGAAAACCAATCGTTATAGTTTTGACGAGTTCCCTGCGCGACCACTTTCGTTCAAAAATATTTACCGGACATGCTACACTTTCCCCCTGAAACAATTTTTTTGGTTTTGATTGCTGTGTTGTATAACTTATTATGGTTTATAAATTTAAATGAGCAGAATAAAAAAAAATGGGCATCTGTGATCTCATTTAAGGAAGTTGAAACTAATCAAATTTAAGAACCGCGAAAAATGCATATTAATTAAGATAGCGAAAGTAAATATGAGAAAAGCGATAGACATGAAAGTTGAAATTTTTGAAATTTTCAATGCTGCCCCAAAGAACTCTATGAAGAAAACTATGAAGCCATAAATTGGCACTTTCCCCTTTTGACACAAGGAAAAAAAAAGTTTAAAAAGTTATTTTAGATCATCAAACGACACAAAACTAAAAAACGTGAACAAAAAATGACAGTTTTTGGAAAAAAAACGTTCTTTTACGCTAGCGAACTGTGCTTGTGATTTATGTCATTTATTGGGGGCACTTTAAGATTTTCTTTTTGTTTTATTGGATTTTTCCCCAAATTATCAAAGAAAAATTAAAAATCCTTAAAATAGGAAGATATTTTCCCTTAATTTAAAATTTTTCCCGAATTGTGATTTTACGGTATAGTAAAAAAAATTTTTTAAAATAACATAGTTTAAAAAGTTTAAAAAAACCCCTTTTTTATGAATCGAATGTAAAAAAAAATAAATATATATATTACAAAAGTAAATATTAAAATTTAAATATCTTGTTAATTTGTACGGTTTATAATTATACACGTATTGTAGCAGCGCCAAAGTCATTATTACTGCATTCAATAATTTTTTTTTGGGGGGCGTAAAAAATTTTAAACGAAAAAATTGGGTTGCCCGAGTGAAAGTTTTAGAACCACTGAGTTAAAGGAAACGAAAAAAAACTATGGAATCATAGGGGAGGAAAAAAAGGTTTTTAAAATTTAAAAAAACAACCTTTATTATTTTTACCGAAGTAAACAATTATATTCAAAGTCTTACTAGTCATAAGGTTCTTGTTTTATCAACTGTTATTGTAGCATTTTTATATTTTCTAGCTGAAGTATGCGTTCTTCGCATGGATTAATTTTTTAAAATATATGTATATATTTTTCTTTATATAATAGCTGAATTGTAGGTAGTAAAAACCGGTACAAAACAATATATAAAAAATGGAAAATAATATTTTTCAATGAGTGCACTTATTATTTATCTATAACACCCTTTAAGCCCTCACAACGCCCCTTAGAGGTCAATTTTCACAAATCCCCGTTTGTAGCGGATCTCTACTCCATGAAAGGAAGTGCCTACAAAATATCAAGTCTGTAGGTCTCTAATAGTTCAAAAACAGGGATATTTAACTCTAACATCCTTTAAACCTTTGTAACACCCCTTGTGGGTCGATTCAGGTAAAAACGGGAACCTTCTTCATAGATGGGTGATACAGGAATACCACACCATATAACTTTTTTGATCGTACCGGGACTCATTTCTGCGTTTTACTTACACTTTCACCCCATAATATATGCTGGTTTTTGAAAGGATAGTTTTAACAGGAGCACTACCAAATTTAAAAAACATAATATTAATTAAAAATCTCTAAGAAAATGTTTTTCAAATTTCAAAAAGGACCCTTTTTTAGTTAATTTTCATCGCGACAATTTTCATACAATAACAATATATTGAATGCTATAATAATATACTTTGACGCTAAAGCTACAATACGACCTTAATTATAAACCGACTAATTATTAAGATAAGTATTAAAACTTTTATATGTTATTTTTTAAAAAAGAAAAAGGTTTCTTATAAAGTAATAGGAATAAGATTTTTGGGAAGTTATTAATAAGATAAGTATATTTATTGGTATTGATAAATTATTTTATACAGTACTGTGTGGATAATTTATAAGATTATTATTACACTAGATGTTTTTTTGTGTGTTTTTTTATTTTTTATTATATCAGAATGTATGTGTTTTGTTTTACTTCCTTTATATTAATAATATTTTAAATAATCTTTTATTTCGATTTTTTGATAAACTCGAGGTCTTTGTGTAGGATTATCACGCCCCACAGTGTGGGAAACGCTGCTCTAAGAACAAACAAAAAAAAATCTTTAAAAACAAAAGTTTGAGAAATTTGCCTTTTTTTACCCTTATACAAAAAACAATATATGACACAAAATATTCGCCATTTTTCTTCTTCTTGATTCGAACTTTTTGCACTAAAAATCCTTTTCCAAATAATGTTTTTTTTCCTAAGAATTTTAAACAAATTAATCCGGGTCACTGATTTTGTTTGATTTTACACAAACATGTCAGCAACAATTTTTCCCCCTTTTAACTCATTTTTTTTTTTTTTGCGAGACCATTATCTGTCGCCAAACCTCAAAACTCTTCTCTTCCATATCTTTGTTCCCTCGCCAAAGCCTCCCACAGAAGTTCTTACTGACAACCTTGGTTGATTACACTTACGCCAAGAAATCTTACGCTTCACTAGTCAAACAAGAATTACCCTCCCCGGGCTCCCCTTCAGCTCACAAAAAGAGCTCAATCTAAACAAATTTAATTAATTACTTTTTTTGAGCCTCCTCTTCTTTATCCTTGCACTCCCTCTCAACACTATGTATATACTGTGGAGGGGTAAGACTTTAACGATTCTTTTTAAGCTAAAGCTTTTGCTTATCTATGTAACACAGGAAGACATCGAGGTTGCTAACACGGTAGTAAATAAATTTTTTATCACTTTTTTGTAAAGTTTTGTCTTCAAGAAAATCACAGTTCTGCGTCATTTGTTATGAGCATTAAACGAAAAAATTACTTTGAGGGTTGGGAAGTTTGAGGAAAGAAGAGTAGGAAAAAAAATACCCGTGTTGAAAAGGACTGGCTATTAAATCAGATCAAAAAGAACGTCGACAAATAAAGTATGTGTTGTTGCTGCATTATAAAAGAAGAATTATTTAGAAATTAATTCAAGGATAGAGTTTTTTTTTTTTTCTCTTTTATTTTTCCTTTTTATATTTTTTTCTTATTTTTTTGGAAAATAAATTCATTACCCTTGTCTTGTAATGTCAGTTTCTTTAAAGAGACGGTGATGTGGAAAGACGGCGAAGAAAAAAGCGGGAGAATTTTTCTGGAAAGCATCAAATAAGTTTATTAAATCTTAACTTCTTGAAGTTTATATTCTACATTATTTAGATTCGGTAGAGATTAGGAGAAAAGCTGGTGAATATTTTTATTTAACTTATATTTTGAGATGCAGTTATTGATTTCACAAGAAATTATTAAAATGTCTCCAATTGTGTGCAAAAAGGGGGAAAACAAAAAAAAAAACCCCAAATTATTATTAAAATATTTAAACTACTTGGGGTTTAAGGTTGAAAAAACATTAGAAATACTTTTACTTTATTAATATAAATCATGTATTTCCTTTTTTTACAACAACACTACTAAGACTACTGTTTTAAAATATACACTAGAAACAAACTTTTGTCGAATTTAATTTTTATTTTTTTAACTTATAGCAAAACAAACAGTGGGAACGGGGGAACATTTGGGCCCCTGCAAAAATCAGGTTTTTAGTCCTCAAGTAGGATTTTCAAAGGGTGGTACTTGCGCGTCAGGTTTCGGGTCCCCCAGAACAGTAATCCCGGGGCCGGGCCAAACGGTACCGGTCCGTGGATAAATGGGAGGGGCCCCCTAAAAAAATTAAACATAGCCATTTTATTTAAATTGGTGCATTTCTTTTCGGATTTGCGCAATTCCCCAAAAACACTTCTATTTAGTTAAACACTTTATTCTTTTTTGGTGTAACTATATTTTATTCTGAAGGCATATTTAAATGAAACAATTAGAATTGTTAAATAAAAAAAATCAAAATAAAACAATCAACATGTGCCACCCTCAGCAGGCCGTGGTAAAATTATCAAACGTTGACCGGTCCGCAGCGATAAAAAGGTTGCGGAGTCCTGCCCTCTCCCGCGATGCGGGGGTGTACGTTACCCCCATTGAATACAAAGGCTAGAGGCACCAGATCTCGTAATTTTGTACCTCTGTTAAGTCCATGGAATCCAAGTGGTTATGTTAAAAGAATTCGTAAAATGTGAGTCGTGAGTTTGAATCTCGCTGCCACTGAAGATCTGTCGTGAAGACAGGCTGATGCACTTAAAATCCATGGTGGCTGAAAGTCTTCACGTTTATGTGGTTGGATGCTCGGAGAATTTTCGTCACTTGACCGAGGTTAAAAATTACGAGATCCAGTGCCAATAGCACTCAAGTTACTTTAGAGCGTGGAGCTTATATAAAATCAAATCAAAGCAACCTCAGTCAAAAGGCAAGACTCCTGAGCACTCCACTCTCCTCCCTTCGGTATCATGAAAACGTGAATATTTTGAGCATTGAGCTTCGAATGCACATATAAATGTTTTCATTCACTTTCTTTTAAAAAAACCATCTATAGTAATTAACCAATCATAATAAAATATTAATGTTCAAGCATAAGATTTTTTAACCAACAATTTAAGGGGGGAAATACGATTTCACACATTTTTCTTAAAACTTCATCTTTTAAATAATTTTTTTACAAATAAACTATCTAATTTTTTTTTAGAAAAAATCCAAGAATTACATCAGTTTATCCTCATGTCATTCTTAAGACCCTCCCTTTAGCTAAATAATATATTTTTAATTAGTTTTCATAGTCATCTTCTTCAAAAACCTGGTTTGGTGAAACTTAATAGATATTTTCATCCTTAGTTTATTTATATATATAACCTGACAAAATTTTCAAATCATCGTTATTTTTCAAAATTATCTTAATAAGAAACAACATCCATATTTTCGTTTGTATATTTTAATCAAAACTTTTTCAATTGTTACATATACATTAATCGAATTTTATGCAAATTTCATTTCAAGGATTTATCTAATAAAATAAGTTATATTGATAACGCTCTTGACACACAACTCCGAATTCTTCAAATCCAAACTGAGATACGGACATAAATAAAAGTTAATTAATTCGACCATTTATTAAGCGTTGTTTTGCGTCAAACGATAAGATTACAACATTATACTGATAGAAAACTTCTTCCTTCGCATCAAAAATCCTCCATAATCAAACATTCTATTCCAATTTACAAGAAATATTTTTCGATTATCTTGTTTTCAGCCCATATAAAAATCTAACGAATAAGACTTTCCGAGAACATGAACAAGAAGTTTTAGATAATGAATAAAATATTCCGATATTTTATCTCAGCACTCATCGCTCACAACATTTGCTATCTTTTACATTACGTGCCAATGTATATCTCGTGGAGGATAAAAGAATTCCAAAACAAAAACGTACCCAAAAAATACTGGGAACACAACGACAAAACGCGCATAACTTTTTCTCCAACTTGAAAGCCCTATCACATCGCCAAATTAATGAACATACATCGTCGTTGATTTGGTAATTCAGATAACAGCAAACTCTCAGATTCTTTTGTTTTATGTGAACGCCTCCTCTTAGATGGGGCCGATAGGGGGCTTCGAAACCGGAGAAATCTGCTGCCACTGCGGCCAAGATTGATGATGACTTCCCTGACGACCTGAAGCAGATATCCCCTTTTCCTAAATCTGATCCGTGAATTTGATAGTCTCCGCGTTAGAGTAGTTAGGATTTCATCTGTTTTTATATTTTCAGTTGGGGACTGGTCTTCGCGGTAGAAGGCGAAATCGTAAATCAGGGTGGAAACGAGAAGTGTTGTCTTCCGCATATTTATTGTCGAGAAGAAGGATGAGTCGGAATGGTGGGGTGCGTTCTGGAAATTGGAGTCTCTTGTTAAAATTATGAGATGCCAACTCAAGAAACTATTCGTTTGCAGATTCGAGGAGCTGATTGGTTTAAAATTGTTTTAAGTGATTCAAATCACTAACGTTATGATAGATGTTTATTTTAACAATATATAAGCCCAAAGACATGATTAGTCATTCTAAAATATGAACTCATTTTAAAATCTGAGGCCCAGAATAATCAAATATATACCAAAATATTCAAAATTGGCGGACAGTATGCAGACTAAATCTTCTATGGACTATGACTGTGAACATTAACTGCAGATGAAAATGTTTTATTTTTTTAATGGGTTTTGAATAATTTCTTAACTGATGTATTCTATTTGATATTTTTACATTTCTGACTGTTATTATTATATTTGTATCTTGCATTTTGTTTTAAACGCGTTCTTAAAAGTGTAAGTTTATTTTATTGCAATTATGTAGGTAAGTCCATATTCCATATTTATTATTAAGTTATGATACATATTCTAAACTTGTTTTCGCTCATACGACACTGGGCAGTGGCACACACAAATATTTTTCAAAGGAAGGGGTGGGGGATGTCAAGGGTCGAATGTCCACCACCACCTCGTATCATAACACAATACACAGCCGAACATATTTTTATGGTTTTGTAGATTGTCGGGAATAAAAAACAGTAAAGATAGTTATTGCATAAATAATTAGCATTAATTAATAAAAAAATTACGAATAACAAATGCTTAATTAAAATTTACGTACTATATACGTGGGATTATAATCAATCAGAAAAAAATCAAGAGCTATGGGGTTGGGTCCGGATCTGTGGGCGCCACTGACACCGAGTGAACCGCAACTTGAAAAAATTAGCAGTAGCCGTATCCTGGAAAAGTCTGCCCACCCTGTTTTAAGGTATTTCAGTGTCGCACACAAGAATTTTTTATGGAAGGAGGGGAGGTCAGGGTCGAAAGTCGACTATTTTCGTATCATTCTCCAATACACCGTCACATATTTTTTGATTTTGTCGATTTTCGGGCCCAAAAAACAGTTAAAAATTTATTGAATAAATAACCAGTATTAATTAATAAAATTAATTATTAATAACAAATATTAAATTAAATCTTACGTTCTATACACATTGGATTATATAATCAATCAAAAAAATCACAAGCTATGGGGGTCCGGACCCGGGGATTGTGTGCGCCACTGAGGTATCCAATTTGGGATTTGATTTGATTTTTTTTCGTTAATGTCGCCCCTACAGCAACGCGTTCTCGTTCGCGTGATGTGGAAGTTTAAAGGGGAATGTCAGCTCAGTGTGTCATCTTCACTACTTGATCATGGTTCAAATTTACAAGATTCTTCACCAATTGCCCTAGTGTTGTTTTATACCGTAACATGAATAAATACTCACTCATTCACTGAAAGATCCCAAGCGCTATTGGCGACGGACCTCGTTGGACTTTAAATCGAAAGGCGTCACCAACGGCCCGCGATATATAGCCAATAGTGGAAACCGTTCCTGCGCACGTTCGAGTCAATAGTTATAACGCTGACAAAATTTGGCAACTTTTTTTAACTGGCGACATCTTTTGATTTGGCAAGATTGGTCGACGCTACAATACGAAAGTACCAAAAGAACTATTATCCACATAAAATTTTGTGTTAGAACTTATATAAAATCCAAAACTTCTCCTATCCAATCCTTCAATGAAAAATTTAATAAGTCATTTCAATTTCTCTTATTTCATTTACATGCAAGACTATACAACTATAGCAAGGAAATATCATAAATATTAAAATACTGATTACGCACATTAATCTGGTCTATATATATATATATATATATAGCAACGAAGTCGAATACATAATCCTAATAACCATTATCCAATTCAATCATATTTTTTCTAGATTCTTGTACTGGTTTGATTTTAGAGCATGAAGAATGCCTTATTTAATTTATACACAAACTATTTTATTTTTTTTTATACCAAGCAAGTTAAAGGTAATCTATCTATCTAAAGATCTTTATAAATGTTATACGTTCACGATATAGGAAATTTTAGAAATAATGATAGAATCAAATATAAGTAATCCTAATTATACTGTCAGTATTTTATTGTTTTCAGCCAACAATTAAAAGGAATATTCTTATGACATGCAGTTTCTTTTCAGGGAACGAATTTGAATTAACCCTCAGTGCTCTAATTATGCAGACAATTTTGTAATTATTTACCGGTATATTTTAATGGGATTTTGAACCTACCTTTTAACCAATTAATTAATTCTCATCTGACGCACATCCAATGATGTTTCTCTCTATGCATGTGCATTCTCTGAACATAGTCCCGAACTTACGTAATGATTTAAAAGCTTTATTTACTCACATATCAGACTTGTCTGGACTGTATCCCCATATGCTTCCTTAGAGTAATGGTAACCCTAAACTCTCTTAATTTGACTATTAAATTTTAATTACTGGAAAATGAATTCAATCTTCCTCTTACAACCTTGACCTTAAATTAAATGTCGCTATTAAACTGAATATTCAATGTTATTTTCATAATATTAGTAATTGCGTCTGGCTGCGAATGGATACATTTTATTTGATTGATCGTTTATGAATTTAATTGGTTAATAAAATATTTAAAAAAAGAGGGGTTTACATTGTTGGCAAAATTAAAATAAAAGACACGTAACTAAATGGTAATAGATTTTTGTATCGCAATTATAAGCAAAGATTATCGAACGATGGAGGCTGACGCGTGTTAAATATGTAGTAGCTTTAAGTATTCACGTTGACTTTAATAGGATGCATGTGCAGGATTCGACTGCGTCATTTGAACATTATTCTAATTCAGGAGTATTAGCCGAGTAAAGTATACCTTAGGGTAGAGCACAAATTTGCAGACAGAAACTTCCAAAAGTCTGATAAAAGAAAATGAGGTTGTTGGTAAGTTAAACGCAAAGAAATAAATGATAACCAGAGGTATGACATAAAAAAAAGTAAATATTTGCTTCAATTAAAAAATAGATCAGATAGTAATTGTTTCAAATCAAAATATAGATCAGATAATAATAGTTTCAAATCAAAATAGATCAGATAGTAATTGTTTCAAATCAAAAAGATCAGGTAGTAATTGTTTCAAATCAAAATAGATCAAATCTATTCTGAACTATATAAAATTTGTAGGGCAATATGTGCATGCGAGTTCCAGAACTGTGTAATGATTGATCAACGAAGAATCTGCAATATTTAACCATCATTCTACCATATTACTGCTAGGTTCTGAATTTCTTCAGATTTAATTAAATTTAGCTTTTACTAATAAAAATATATTTATTTATCATAAAACATTCTTTTGTTTTTTTAAGCTACTAGCAATTATTATATCATAAAGAGTTGCCATAAATACAAGAACACCAAAAGAGTAGTCCAGAAATCGAATTTTTAAATAAATTACATATTTTTAATGAACCGACATTAAACTATAATATTATACACACTCACTATATATATATTTATTAGTTTTAGCTCTCTTACACTTTCTCTTATTTTAGAATTTCTTACTTATTTTCTACGTACCTCTTGTTATTCATTTGACTGAAAAATATATTTGTGAACAGTTATTTCATTAAGTTTTAGTTCTTTACAGCGAAGTTAAGTTGATTAATTTTTGATATCTTGCTTTTTGTCGTTTTAGAATTTTTACAAATTAATTTTTTCGCTTTGAAATTTCTTATATTATTTCTAAGTAGAGTGCTGTTTGTTACTCTAGAATTATGGGAGCTATGAAATTCTCCTTCAAATTAAGTAAAGTGCTAAAACTTTTTTTTAACGTTATCTCTGTTTTCTAGTCTTAATTTTATTTCTGTTCAGTAATATAAGCAAATAAAGGGGAAGAATTACAGCCTTAAAAATATGTTTAACCTTACTATGTTAGCCGTAAGCTTAAGAATACTCTAATGTATTACTGTTACAGCGGACTTTCGCGTATAATTTCCTTAATTAACCTCTGGGACTACTTTATGACGTTGTTCGATACAAAGACCTCACCTTGTGAAGAATATGCGATTTACGCAATGATACATTACTATTGTCTATTGTTTATGAATATCAAGTTACATTATATATCTTTCCATTCTTTGTTTTGTAGGATATTTCATTATGTTTGTACTACTTGTATTATAATATATATACCTGTGAGAATATCATGAAGTGTCAGTGAATATTAGCAAAAATAATAAGTAAAAGTTTAAGAACAAATAATATATATAAAAAAACAGTCAATTCCTACTTAGGTCAACATAGAAAAATTTTGTTTCAATTATTTTTTATTAAATAACTATACAATTAATATAAATATGTATATACGTATGACAGAATCACAATATTAAGGTATCCGACTACGTTCGGAACCATGATTTTAAAAAAGCGCATAAATGGATAGTTTTCGTGATATTTAGTGTCACTTATATATATATAGATAGATTAGAATACATGTATAAAATTGTTTTAAGGACATTTTGAAAAAAAAAATTATTTAAATACAATATTTCGGCAAAATTAACTTAGAATAACCTTTTCAAATGTTCCTTTTGTGAAAAAAGCTTCTATTATAAAATATTTTGCCTGTATATAGCCCCGGGTCTCTGTACAGAGGTTCAACTATGATTTTTTAAAAATTCATATTATTTTCAGAGTTACAACCAATTAAAATAATTATCGGCGTTTTTTTTTAAAATTTATCCCCCGTTGTCGTAAAAAATGGATAAACCCATTCTAAGTTATATATTTCAAAAATTTAGTTGATCTGTACAAAGGTCTGATTTTATATACAGGCAAAATATTATTATAAAAGCTTTTTTTACAAAAAAAAGAATATTTTGAAAACAGATCATTCTATGCAATTTTTTGTCAAAATATTGTACTTAAATTTTTTAGAATATATTCTTAAAAAAAATTTTTATAATTTTTAAATCTAATACATAAATATATAAATATTACCATTTTACACTTTTGCAAAAAAGATTTGGGGATCCAATATTTTAAAAAATGGATTTTCCTCAATTTTTCAATTTTTTTCAAAAGTTTAAAATTTTTGTTTGTTAGATTTATTCTTATTTTTAATTATTTTAAAATATTGAAATTAAAAAACTTTTGCCGGGGAATAAAATTCAAAACAATTTTTATAAAAAAATTTTTCCCAGGAAAAACAAATTTTTTTTTTAAATATTTTGGCCCTTTTAATTTTGTTTTTACAATTCATATTAAAATGGGAATTTAAAATGTGAATCAATATTTAAAAAACTGTATTATCGTCAAGTGTCATCCACTAAAAGTTTAAAAAAATGTATTTGAACTTGAATAGACGGATTGTGTATATATCTAATATAAATATATAGGAAGAGTGTGAACTAATAGTAGGAACTGAAAAAGAGGACTAGAGTAAAAGTACTTGAAGAAAGCAGTGTATATCATTTAAACTTAGCTGCATGGAGGTTTTATTTAAAGATAATTATTATTTATGTTTATCGTTAGAATCCCTTAGGAAAACCCAAACCCATGTTTTATGTAAGTATATTTATTTTTTTCAAAAAAAAAAATTTTAATTTTTGGGAAAATAAAAAACCAACCCGGTGTTTTGGGGGTTTTTTTTCTTTTCCTTGTTTTTTTTTTGATTTAAATTTAGTTTTTATAAAAATTTAAAAGTTTTTAAAAGTAAGATTCCATAATATATATATAAAATATAAAAAAATAAAAAAGGAAAAATATGGGCAGAAAATAATAATATAAATTATGTATAAATTCGAAAAAATTTTTACCCATTTTAAGAAATTTAATGCGGGGAAAAACCCAAAAAAAAGCTATCTTATTTAAGTGATTGATTAATGTTAGAAATATCCACGTCAAAAAAGATTCTGAGAATTCGTTCTAACTCAAAAAATTGTATTTTTTCACAGTTAGATTTGTCTTTTCATCACAATATATAGGGTAACTTATTTTATGAACATTCACACATAGCATAAATTCATTTTCATATGCATTTCATTGTTGTTTTTTTTTTCTCTTCAGAAACAACACTAAAATTGCAAAGTTTAAAAATTCCCAAAACCAAGAATTTTAAGGCCCTGGGGGTTTATATTTTTTTCGAGAGTAACAACTTCTGCATATGTCTGCAATATAATCAAAAAAATCTCTAAAACAAAGCACAGATTTTTCTTATCTTAGTCTAACATCTTCAAGTTAGTTAGTCAAAGTAGGATAAAAAAAGTTTTAAAACCCCATATTTAATTTTTTATTTTCTCCAAAAAAAGAAAGGATCTTTGAGTAGCCAAAGCAATTATAGAGATTTATTAATAATTTTTGCGGAAAATAACTATTTCTTTTAGTTTTAAAATTTTCCCAAAATATATGGGGAAAATTATATTTTTCTTTTTATAAAACCCGAAATATATGTGGGGCCTTTTTTCACTGGTAAAAGGTGAATAGAAAGTTATTGAAAAAGACCCTTTTTCAAGATAAAAATTTTTAAGTATCATTTTTGGTATCTTTTTCTTCCCATGCTACTCTCCTTACTTTGTATGTATCACTTTTTTGCTTATTTTGGAAAATTTTTTTCTCAATACAACAACGCTGTCATTTATTAAAATTCGTTGGAAAATAATTATGAAAGGAATCCATATGACTGCAAAATAAAAGGTTTCTAAATTTTTCCGAAGAAAAATTGGTGATTAATTTAAATTGCAGTACTTCTAGAGGTACCCAGAGTATAAGAACGTTTGGCCTTGTTTTAATTATATTTTTTTCGGAGTTTGCAATGAGTGGGGGAGAGTTATATTTCCGTCTCAAAATCAATTTGAACGAAGGCTAGTGGCACGAACCTCATAATTTTGACACTGAGCTGGCCCCCCTTCCACACCACACCAATGGGAGGACGCTTGAGCTTCAGCAGATTTAACGTGCCACGGTTCCCTTTACCCTTTGGGTCTTCAGCGGCACAAGGCTTGAATCATGACAAGCCAGCCACGAGTCTCAGAGTTGGCAAGAGCTCTCACACAAAAACGGTTTAAGGGGCCCCCAGGACCCCTGGGGTCCCGGTATTATTGGGAGTCCATGGAAAATTAAACTTGGTTTGGGGGTCCCTGAACAATGTCAAAGGGTCCACGAAAGATTTAATACAAAATAAAAAAAATTTCGATTCATTTTTATTTTTATAGAAATTTAAGGTATCCGACTACGTTCGGAACCATGATTTTAAAAAAGCACATAAATGGATAACTTTCATGATATTTAGTGTCACTTAGATTAGAATACATGTATAAAATTGTTTTAAGGACATTTTTTGACAAAAAAATTTAAATACAACATTTAGGCAAAAAATTAACTTAGAATAATCTTTTATTCAAAATGTTCTCTTTTTGTGAAAAATGTTTCTATTATAATAATATTTTGCCTTTATATAGCCCCCAGACCCCTTGTACAGAGGTCAACAAAAAGGGTTTTGAAATTTCCCATATTTTTCAGAGTTACCACCAATTGAAATAATTTGGCCTTTTTTTTTTAAAATTGCCCCCCTCTGTTGTCGCAAAATATGGATAAACCCACTTCTAAGTTATATATTTCAAAAATTCTAGTAGAGCCTCTGCAGAGAGGTCTGAGCTATATACAGGGAAAATATTATAATAGAAGCATTTTTCATTCTGGTTTCAAAAACAGATCTCAATTTTATATTGTGCATTATGGGTTATTGTACAAAAGTTGTGTTGACTACTTTTCCGTCTTCCAATTTGGTAAAATGGGGATTCAATGCCGTAAAAAATATCATCACACAAAAAAAGAAATGAGCTAAAAACTAGTGCTCGTGTGGAATCGCGGTTGCTACTCACAAACATTGAGACGGACATAAATACACTCAGAACATCGCATCAAGTTCATCCAAGTCATTTTTTTTTTTATTTTAAACAGAAGCTATAATTTTAATAAATAATTTTTCAATAAAATATTTTTTTAATTTGTAATTTTTTTATATGCATTTATGTAGCTTTTTTACTTGGGAAAGTTTTGACTATAAAAGGGGGTCCGTGGACAAGTTTTAACTATAAAAAGGGGTCCATGGGTTAAAAAAAATTGGGAAACACTGCTTTAGAGCTAAACATTATCTAAAAGTTAACTGCCTCAAATTCTTTCCTAATATAAGAATGTAACTTGAAGAATGCCAAATCAATGTTTTCCCCTGAAAATTTTAATTTTTGTGCTAAAAGCACTTTCGAGTATTTGAAATGAATTTATACCATCTGCTTTCTGATAAATATTCATATCACAACAGCTTCTTTAACAATATTAATTAAAACTGTTTCGTGTCATTATATTTATGCATTTAAAAAAAACTTTATTCTAAGGTTACTTCCTTCCTTCCTCAGTGGCACGACAGCCCAGGGTGGGCCTAAGTCTTCTCAAGCCTTTTCCGGGCCCAAACTTCTTCCGCGGTTTCCCCAAAACCCTAGTTCTTAAAACTAGGAGATCTTTTTCCAGGCCATACTTTAAAACGTAAAAGAGAAAAAAATCGAAAAGCAGAAAATTTCCTTTGATTGCACGATGCTTAAGTTTCTGTTTTTTATAGAAGTCAAATTAGTATGCTGATAATATCATTAGCTTTGACTTTCAGTAGTCCATGTTATTTTTTGTTTTTTATTATGTTTAAGGTATCAGACTACGTTCGGAACCCTGATTTTAAAAAAGCGCATAAAAGGATATTAGTGTCACTTAGATTACTTTCAGGATATTTTGTGTCACTTAGATTAGAATATATGTATAAAATAGTTTTAACGACATTATGACGTGAAAAAATTATTTAAATACAATATTTTGGCAAAAAATTAGAATAACTTTTTTTCAAAACGTTCTCCTTTTATAAAAAATGATTCTATACTAATAATATTTTTTTGTTATATAAAAGTAAAGACTTTTCCCGAGAGTCTGAACAGGGGTTTTTTAAAAAATTACATTATTTTCAGAGTTACCACCAATTGAAATAAATTTATCAACGTTTTTTTCTTAAAATTTCTCCCCTCTGTTGTAGTAAAATGTGGATAAATCCACTTCTAAGTTAAATATTTCAAAAATTCTAGTTCAACCTCTGTGCAAAGGTCTGGACTATATACAGGCAAAATATTATTATAATAGAAGAATTTTTCATAAAAAAAGAAAGTTTTGAAAATTGGTCATTCTATGCCCATTTTTTGTCAAAATATTGTACTTAGTAATTTTTTATTGCAATATATTCTTAAAACAATTTTATATGTTTAATTTAAGTGACACTAAATATCCTAAATATTATCCATTTATAAGCTTTTCAAAATCACGGTTAAGAACGTATTCGAATACCTTAAATGAAAAAGGAAAATTAAAAATTCGTTCAAAAATATTAATAAAAAATATTCTAATTATAATCTGCTATGTTCTTGTGATGTGATGATTGCATTATAATGATTATAAGTTTAAAGTATATTAAATAAATATTTCTATAAATTTTAATTCATCAAAAAAGATATGCTTGTTGTTTAGTGTGTGTGTAAAAGGATTAATTCACACAAGAAAGGCAACATTTTAGGAACATTTTCAGCCATATTTTATTACACATGACGATCAAATATATGTACAGCCCATTTCGAAGAAATCTACTTTACAGCATTATTATTTTCCATCCTTTTTTCAACACTGCTTTGTACAAAGATAGTGGTGGCGTAATCACAGAAATCATTAATATACAAGAAATATAAGGTAAAATATAAAATAATTTTAGTTCTATAAAACATAAAAATGTATTTTATAAAATAAAGAACGATGTGATTAGTCTTTCCAGGATTATATCAGCACCACTAATCTATTTTATTTTCAGAAGAATTTAAAACAATTCTTTAAACCGTCTTTCTATATAATTTTAGCAGTTATGATCATTGATTATATTCTAAAAATGGCAAAATATTAAAAATAATTGCCTGGAATAGTAATTATGTTTTTAAAACGAAATTTTTAATTACGGAATCAAACTGCTGATTAAAATTACTATATTATATTCATTGATGATCATTAATATATTTTTGATTAATTTAGTAGAAGTAAAAATTATTGATAGATCAATAATATTGGAGCCCTTAATATTTCCCTCCTTTTGTTTGCTAAAATAGATAACTTATTTCAAAAACACTTTTTAAACTATAAAACTGACAATTATTCAAAAAGGGAGGGGAGGGGGAATTTTTAATATAAAAACTAGTTATCCTTATATTTTGATTTTATATTCCGTTTGAGCAACATTCAATATATGTATCATCTACTATATATAATTTGTTTTTCTCTAAAAAAAGAGTTTAAAATAATTATTTAATACACAAAAGCCTACCAATCCAAATAATGAGACTGATTAATAAAAATACTTAATAGTATGAAGCATTATATTATTTTGGCAATTTAATAAATATAAGTGTTGACACAAAGTAAAAAAAGTAAAGTTCTAAGCAAAAAAAAATGAATATAATGTTTATAACTTTTTCCTAAAAAAAAAAATTATATTTTTTTTAAAAATTTTAAAGATTCTTTCGGGAGGTTTTTTTTCTTTTAATTATAACTCAATCCAAGCAACAAATAATTCTTTTCAAAATTATTTATAAATTAAATCAATTCTGCCTAAGGGCTTTTTTCAGTTATAAATTTTGAGTCATCATATCTCACTGTAGGAAAATTTTGATTTTTTTAAAAATCCAAATGACAATTATTTTAAATGTATTATTTATACAAAGAAATAAGTTCAAAACGATTTCCGCTGCCACTACCTAAAAAAGGCCTCAATATAATATTACACAAATGCAATATTCATTTACTGAAACATGTTCTCTTTTACAAATAAATGCACTGATACTGACTAATATATCAGTGGGCAGCTCTTTTCAGCAATAATTCATGATGCACAGCAAAAAGCATGCCTTAAACTATGTAACAGCATAGAATCCAAAAATAACAAACTCATTCCTTCCTTACCAGTTCCCCAAAAAATATAATTTATATATATTGCACGAATTAAAGTAATTTTTATTTCATTCTTTTTCTTTTCAAGTTGGCATCGTTCATTTCTTAATTGTTTTTATTCTTTAATCAGTATTTCTTAAAAAATAATTATAATGAAAAATTTCAAAAAAATAGCATTTTATTCACCGTATTTTCATTAAATTAAATAAAAAACTGTGTCTTTTTTTTTCCATTTTAAATCAATTTTTTTAAAGATAATTAAATTACTTAGTTATTTTTGTTGATTTAGATCACTTTCTTTGCATTTATAATTTTAGTTCTTATATCAAAAGTTGTAAATTAAAAAACAAAAATAAAATTTTTAAAAAAAATTAAGATATTTTTTTATTTTTAAAAACTTTTCCCTCCAACAAATTAAAAAAATTTTCAAATAAGAAATAGCTGGAATATTATTATTAAAAACTAAAAGTATTCCATGTTACTTTGGAATTTTAATAATTATAAAAAACGAATCTTAATAATTAGAAAATAATGATAATAACTTTAAAAATATTAATCGTTATCTAGTAAGTTAGAGAGATTTATTTTCGAATGAAACTAATAAAAAATATATTTTTCGATTAAAAAACTTTTCTAACATATGTGTTTCAACTTTGATATTATTATTCCATTAAAATTTAATACCTTTAAATATGTTATATTCATTTATATTAATTAATATAATATAAATGGTGTTTTATAGTAATATATATTGAAAATATTTTTCTAAAACTGTTTCCTATTCTTTAAAATATTCCGAAAATACATATAAAGGTGAATTTCATCAAAAAAAAAATAATCAAAACATAAATTCAATATTTCACAACAAACCAATCACGAATAAAGCAATTTAAATAAAAACTTCAATAACAGTTTGAAAGCTATTCATAACTTAACGTTAGTTGATATTTCAGAATGTAAATGCTTTTAAATCAAAGGCTTTCTTGGATCTGTTATAGTAAGTAAGTTCTTCCTATTCAGTAATTATAACACCATTTTGGAGATCTGATTTCGAATTCAATAGTACTTTCAATTAAATCGAGGAACTCTCGTGTGTCAATATACATATTTATTCTACAAATTCTCCTCTCTTCTAAGAAATGTTCTATACATTCTCCATGGTCTTTCGGAATTCGAAACTTTAGGCTTGTGAAATTTGAGAAAAGGCATCATTATTTTCTCTTTTATCGTTTGCGCAAGGAAATTCTTTGGAATTGTTCTTCTTTATATTAGATATTGTTTGTCTCTTTAAAAATATTTATTCTCGGGAGGATCGTTATATCAAGCAGGTGAAGATAAAGTTTATATGTACCACCAGAGCTATCTCTATTATTCGGTGAAATTAATGAGAATTGAAATAAATGCATTTCTATCGCTGACATTTAAATATCGTCTGCTTAGAATAAATTAATAACTATAAAATCTTATCTTTTCAGACACATTCTTACCGATATGATTTTAGTAAAAATGTTCTTTGGTTAAAATATTGATGTTCTGTAATCATGTCCTAGAACATGACTTTATATGTAATAAAACATAAAATAATTTTAATTTGGAATTTCTTTTGATATTATTACTGTGTCTTACTGAAGAAATGTTAAGCCTAATCATGGAATATTAATATTGTATCTTACTGAAGAATTGTTAAGACTAATTATGGAATAACATTCCATGCAATAACATTATATATATATATATATATATTAAATTTAAAAAATATTAATAATTTAAAATTTTAAATATTTAATTAATATATATTATTTGCAATATTTTCTGAAAAAAAAAAGGAAAATCCTTTAAAAAATTTTTAAAATATTTTAATTCAAAACATTTATTGTGTTTTACCTTTCTGTAAAATTTTATGGGAAAAAAAAACCCAAAAAAAAAAAAAAAAGGGGGTCAATTTTTTACAAACAAAAAAAATTTTATTTTTTTCTTAATAAAAATCCCACTCAATCCCCGGGAAGCCTTAAATTTTTCCCAAAAATTTTTGGGATTTAGCGTCCAAAAAAAGCACATATATTCTTTTTCTTTTAATATCTATTTATAGACTTTTCCAACGTTTTGTTATTTGGATACATCCAATGTTCTGCTTTTTCAAGTCCAGACATGCTTTATTGGCAACTGACCAAAGACTAGTGACCATCACTGATGAGGGAACTGGGGCTTCCGTAACCACTGGAAGCGTCATCGACGGGTGGTGACAATGGGATGAGACTGTCCGTCTGTCTTTGTATCTGGTCAAGACTGTTGTAGGAGGAATAGGGTAAAGAGGCGATCAGAACTCGCTCTTCGTAGTCCAACTCACAAAGAACTTTGTTCTCAAATAGGTAGAAACGATCTCCAACGCAGAACCTGGAAGTAAAGAATTCATTTTAGATTGAAATTGAAGGAGGAAGATTCGATCAGAGTACCTTCCGTTCCGTACGCAAGTACTTTATCGACCTCACCAAAACGATCGTCATCGCGTGATGTTTGGTACTAGGTTACGTAGATATCACACCGCCACATACCCCCATGCCAGTGATTCGGCGAATAGGTGAACGAACGATACCATATTCGTGGCGAGCATGTGAGCAGTTGCGTTACTTTGAGGATTGCGTCACTTTTGTGGGTTGCATGTTTCGTGCGTGACGGCTTGAGAATTGCGTCATTTGTGTGATGGCTTAATTGCGTCATTTGTGTCTGACGGCTTAGTTGCTTTTGCGGTGGATAGATGGAGCCACGACTGCGACGCGTGAAGGGTGCGGTTCACTTTGCGCAGCCAGGGTCATCAATGAAGGAATAATCGATCTGAATACCTTCCGTTCCGTACGCAAGTACTTTATCGACCACACCAAAATGAAAGTCATTACGTGATGTTTCGTACTATGTTATATAGATATCACACCACCACAAATGCGTTTATTATTGTGAAATTATGGTTCGTTAGAGTGAAATCGTGCTGTAAGACGCATGTATAAATGCTCCAACTCTCAAAATATATTTAAGTCAGTAAGTGAGCGTGTATAAACGTCACTGACTTTTTACTATACTATGAAGCAATACGAGAGCTAATTGGAGATGGACCTCGTAATTTCAAACTTTGGACAAATGACGAGGCTAGACTCCTGAGTTGGCACTCCCTCTCCAAACTATCACACCACGCCAATGGGAAGACATTGAGCTCGATAGATTTAATGTGCATCGTACGGTGGGTCTTCAGTGGTAGGGCTCGAATTCATAACACGCCGGTCGCGAGTTCGTGACCATAATCACTAGGCTGCCACGGCCCAATATTAAAGCGAAATTGTGTTACAAAAGTGCAGTGTTTATAGAGTTACTATACATTTGGTACAGAATAAATATCGCTAGGTAGTAACCCGAAAGCAAGACTAACATAGGCAATAATCAAACTAATTTTTATATTTCCCTCGTTTATATCTATTAGTTTAGATATTGCTTGTCTTTTTACAGACATTTATAAGATTTAGAAGAGCATACAATTTGTATGAAGAGTGCAAATAACATGTATACTTTTATAATGTAATTTTTTTCACAATTATTTCGATTTATTCGTAAAATAAAAATAAATAATGCTTTTTCAAAATACTTTTCCAATTTTTTTATAAATTAACATGGAATTATATCGCAATGTATTTGGTACTTTGAACATTATTGTTAGCTTATAGTTACAAATTTAAAAAATAATCTTTAGCCCGAAACATATTAAGATAATTATGATAATTTTATTCAATGAAATATAGCATGCATTTTAAGTCTAAAAAAAAGATATATTACTTTAAATTTTATTTTATAGTTCCATTTCTATCAAAAGTTTTCATAAGTCTGAATACAGGGAAAATCATTTACTATAATTTATTAAGTTTTACTAATTTTTAAATAATTATTTCTAAAAAAATATAACGAATTCACAGAATTTCCACAATACATTTTGAAGTAGCTCTTCAACCATATTAAATATAGATTCTAGATATATAACTATAATTTACCTGTGATAGCACTGTTGGCAGGCAAAACATTCTAAATGGTAAACATTGCCTCTGGCTCTCATAACCATTTCGAAAGCTGGGATGGTCTTATTACAAGCTGAGCATAATCCAGTCGTTCCAAAAAGCCTGAAAAGAATAATTAGAATCAAATGAAACAAAAATAAAAATAATATTTTAACTAAAATTATGAATTTCGAAATGCCAAGTTTTTATACTTTTTATGACTGACTGTAAAGCTTAAAGCTGAAAAATCAAACTCCTCAATCGTCACCTCATTTTATGCTTCCTTCATCTATCGATTAATTTAATTAATGGGTAGATGCACTCCTCAAAAATTAATCATTTAACTGCCCTTCCTCATTTTCTATAGAAAAATTACTGTTAAAAATTTATACTGTCTAGTTACATTTAGGTGTGGTTAATTTTCATTGTTCCATACCTCAATATCTAAGTCATAAAAGTTCGTGAAAGAAAAAGAAAAAATACTGACCGAACGAATGTGTTAGAATGGTTATTTTTTTCTAATAAAATAATCACTCATAGATATGACTTTTCGATGAATTTACTTAGTGGTACCGATGCAATAATTAACTTCAATAACCAAATTATAAGTAGTTGAAATGATTATTTTAGCGTCTAAAAATACTTGATTATAAATGACACACATTTCGTACAGATACTAATCTTCAAAATGGTAATAAACAACGTTTGCTTTAAAATTTTCAAAACCCACAAAGAATTTTTTTTCAGCATGACAATTGATATGGAGTATTTGTCGTTCCAAACATGCATATACTTATTTTAAAAATTCTTATTATGTAATCGGAAGTGGAATTATTAAACAAATATTTGCTTGGTGTTTAACTCAACCTCTTATTTGACAATAAATGGTATATACGAGGAAATCCTGAAAGTGAGTTTCATCACCTCTTTTTTGAAAAAAAAGATGGTACACCAGGTAAAAAAATACTCGTAATTGTCATAAAAAACCCCATCCTTTGCTGGTTCAACGACGGAAGAAGCGTCAATGTAAAAAGAATGCAACATCCACAGAGCGCCAAAGAAGAAAGCGAAGCAGCAGACTGGCGTGCTCAAGATTATTCTGGTACATATCATGATGGTAGAACAGACATGTGCTGATAACATGGTCACCAATGGAAGTACGTACTGGTATCCGGTTAAAATTGACACATGGGATTAGTTTGACCATCATCTACGAATATACAGACCGTTATGGTTAAGAGGTCATTCACGTCAAATAGTTGGTCGCTGGTGTTGAATGTTCAGTAAAGGAAGGCAAAGTATGGAGGATGAAAGTCAAAGTGGTCAATGAAAAAAAACAAAACATTGTAAGCTGTACCACAATTACTTGCGTCGCAAGGCACCGAGTTTTACCAGAATGGTTTCTTCAAACTTGCTGCACGCAAAAACAAAGGTCTGAATGTCGATGGTAAAAATGTTGAAAAATAGTGCAAGGTATATAGTTCATGATGCCATGATGTATTTTTTTTTTCTCGGCGATAAAGTTTCCGAGTAAAAAGAAAATGACGAAATTACTTTTGGAACCTCCCTCATATTTTCAAAATAAAATCAATTAACTTCCTTGAAAGCATATCCAAAAATGGCCTATCTTACCTGAGATAATCTCTCTTGCAGAGTATTAGGTTGGCTTTGGTGAACAGTGTGGATCCAACCTCTCCAAGGCGGCAATCACAGCAAGCACATTTCAAGCAGTCCTCGTGCCAGAACTGGTCGAGGGCTTTCAAGAGATACCTTTCTCTTATGGGCTTCTGGCAGGCTGCACAGTCTACCAACGTATCTCTGGTTACAGTGGATGTGCCGACTATCGACGATAATGGTCGCTTCCTCTGGGGTACGACTTCAGTTTTTATGTCCATGTTCTGCAAGGAAGAATAGATGATTAATATTAAGAGGATTGGATACAAAGCAAAATATGTTTTTAAGAATGAAACACAAACAGTAAAGTAATAAATATTATAGAATATTTAATTAATAATATTGTTTCGTTTTATGACAGCCGATGCGGTAAGAATAGATCGAATTGAAAATACACTAGAAGTATGATAGATCATTTTAAAGAATCGTGTCATGATGTTAAACATTTTTTAAAAAATCTTTCCTTGGGGGTTTTAATTGCTTGTAAAAAAAACGATTAAATTTAATTGATTATCGTCACTTTTATTCTTTAGCCACTGATAAAAGAAATTAGAATAAATACAGTAAATGCAGGGAATATTATTAATAAACATACAGAATTCCAGAAGAACTAAACAATAATTATTCTAATATATATTTTGCGAGATATTTGTAAATTTAATGGTTACAATAAAAATTCTTTTCTAGAATTTTGCATACGATATATGCAAATAAAAATAAGATTTTCAGGAGTTCCGTCTATATGTACATATGGGCCTACAGTGAGTAAGAAAATACTGCAATGCTTGAATAATTAATTTTTAATATTATATAAGAGTACTACTTAAAAAACATTTTGTTTTCAATAAAAAAAAAATTCTTTTAACTCACATAAAACACATATATTCAAAGTCCTTTTCAACTTTGAAAGTACATTTTACAACATACATATTTAAAACATGTCTTTTTTCAAAAGGTGGAAAGTATTTCTTCCACATGCCATCCAAACAGGAGGTGGAGGAAAAAAGGAAAGCATTCTTCACAATAAAAGAAACATTGCGAGCCCATTTAAATGTCCTTTCTTTCGTCTGAGCACATACAAAAACACACCAGCAAAAATATTTTCCTGAATGAGACACAGGGCATTAAGAGTGAAAGCCCTTTCGAAAAGAAAGGAGAGGGAAAAAAAGCATTTGACAAACAGAAACTGTCCGCGAACATGAAAGGCTCTTAACGAAATATCCATCTGCCTTTCTCAATATCAATAAAGTCTGAATTTCCCCTTCCGTACATCCATTGAAATTAGGAAAAATTGCTTCGACCGATTACTGGGCCCAGCGTTAAAACGTCATTATCTGTTAAAACAGAAACCACGTCAAACGGAAGTGACACATTAGAAGGAATAATTTCGGCCGGAAAAAGGACTTTTTGTTCCCCTTTTTCCCTCCTCTGCTTTTTTTAAAATTTATTTTTCTAGTTTTCTTGCAGCAAAAAGGTTATGTCTTGATCAAGTATGAGATTCAGATTTAGTTTAGTTTTAGAAGTTTTGTATAATATGAAGTTTTTATTTGAAGATCCGTATATCTATGTGATTCCAAAATGCAACTAAAAATACACCAAAAAAGAGAATAAGACAAATAAAGCACTTTCAGTTGTAATGAAATAATTTAGCATTGCTGTATATTGCAATCTTTTGAAAAGTAGGAAATATATTGATGGTAAATTCCAGATTACAGCTAACTTTCAAACGGAATTTTGCGGTAATAAAATATATACTCGATATGTTATACGTTATTTGAAAGAATTTAACCCTTTAGGATCCAAGCTAATCTTTAAAAAAATGAGTCAGTACGCGTTTATGATAAAGTAAAATCAGATATAAAATTCAGATTAAATCCAAATTCGATATTTATCAAATTATGAATTGAATTTAATATGATTAAAAAACTATTGAAAACTTTTTCTAATACTTAATATCGCATGACTCTTAAGAAAATTACTATTGTTTCATTCGTAATTATGTTAATCTGAGTTCATCTTGAAGATTATTTGCATTTTTAAGAGAGTTTTGAGATGATTACTTAGCATATAAAAAGTTCAAAAATATATAAAAGTATATTTATTTCTGTTAGATTAGATGATGAAAAAATTAATTTTTATTTTGTGGTAACTATACCAAGTATTCTTCAATGGGAGCTGAAAAAACATCTAGATGATAGTTTAACAGTAAATGGTACTTGACAGAACACCGACATAAATAATTGAAATTCAAGTAAAGTATAGATTTCCACAATATAGCATTAAATAAATTTATATAAGTGAAATATCACATCGAAATATGGTGAAAAACTTATAGAGTTTATTACTCATCGTTGATTTTGAGAACCGATTTTAATCACATCAATCATATATAAGATTCCACCTGGTAACACATTTGAACTGCTTTCCGTCTACAAGAAAAATGGATTCACGAAGTGTGAGAAACTTTTATCACAAAATAAAATAGATGCATTCGATGTTATCCTTTTAAATATCAACCACTACAAATTGAAGCAGTTTAAAAAAATATGTTCACTTCAAAACTCAAAATGATTGGCAGCATTTGCAGAAAAATAATTCCAAATCTTGAGCAAACTTTTTAGTACAGAATTTGTGTTCTCTACAACACATCTTTTCCAGGAAGAAAACTGGGATATTTTTAATAAATCTTATTTTATAGCGATTATCATAAAACTCTAAGGAGCAGTAATAATGTTACCTTTTGCGAAAATCGCAAGAATTCTTTGAAGGACAATTTCTGTTTGTTTCCTTAAGTTATCTGTAATAAAAAAGTTCCCCTAACTAAACTAAGTATAAGAATTTCAAAGCTTTGTCAAAAAGCTAAAACATAAAATTATTCTACACAGAATTGATGTTACACAATCCTAGTGTCCTTTGCTTTTTTAAAATAAGTCTTCGAGGTGAACAAGACTTTTAACAAAAATAAAACACAGACTTAAAATAAACTTTAAATGTTTACGCGCGTTACTTATGTTTGCTCAAATAAGAGTTCAAATTCTAATAATTCCCAAGAAATGAAAAATAAAGGGAAAAAAAATGTTTCTCAAATAGAAAATGTTTTGAATACAAAAGAATGTAAATAAATTCGCAAACATCCATAATATAAAACAAAATCAATATTCTAATTATTATTTCATCAAGAACCAATCAGATTTTTAATATTCATTGCAAATCTAACCTTCAAAATACCAGATATCCAATCTACAAATAAATATTTATCTATCCAACAGCATTTATCTCTGAGCCATCTATCTAGCCCTCAGAGTTTGTAACGGGGTTACTACTCATGTTCTTCTCTACTAATCCTCTTGGGAAAAATATTCTTTAGCTGTGATTTTAGTTTAAAAATCACTTCCCGTAGAGATTACTTGATTTTATGCAAATATAACCATCATTTAAGTGCCTGTCGTTGAACATGTGAGTTAATGGTTAGGCGTGAAATCTAAATATTAGTGAAGGTGAACAGCGACTGGGTGGTCGCGCGTCTGGAGATTGGTAAGTCGACGTAGAATCCATAGGAATTGGTCAAGGAAACAACCTTGGAGCTGACCAAGCTATCGGGCTTTGAAAGGATTATAACAAGGAGCTTCAACTCCAGATAAGTACTTTCAATAATTTAGTTTATACGGTTGAGGTTTAAAATTTCCGATTGCTCCCAGAGTTAAATTATAAAAGTGCATATTTCATAAAGTGCTAAAGATAGAATAAAAATAGCTATTTTTATGATCCTGTCTGTTTCTTCCTCGAACCCTCTCCCACTCGCGGCCTTCAGGCAGCGAAAAGTTTACATTACATATCCTTCAACTCAAAAATTTAGAATTATCTAATTAAAAATCCTTATTATCATCATGCAATCAAAGCTTTACTCTTCTACTGGTAATGTTGTAACGGGTCTTTCCACAAACCTCTCACAAATCCTCTTGGGGAAATTTACTTCTTTTAAATGTTGTTCTCTATTAAAAACTTTCTCCCAAAGGAGACTCGGTCTATGTATATGAAGGCTTATATTTAAGCAGTAACTTTTAGGTACGAAAGAGAGAGAGAGGATAGAAGTTAGTGATTAACGTAAAGAAGTGAAACGCTAGTCGAGACTGACTCGACAATTAATTACTGAAAATTGAAGATTGATAATTTACGATTTAGTCAATAAGATATATTTGAATAATAACGACCGGAGGTAGAATAGTCGAGAAAGGAATACGGTAATTAAATTCGTAAGTAATCAAAATTGCTAAACGTAAGGTAATTAAATCTTTATAATTATAAAGTATTCATTTTCCGTGTAGTTACTCCTATACTTTGTAGTAGAGTGCATTTCCTAACTTGGGTTGTTGAACTTATTAAAGGATTAATAAATTGCATTTTGTTCTGTTGTATGTGTGCGTCGATCTTCATTTATTCTCAAACATTAAGGATCCGACTACTTCAGGAACCATGATTTTAAAAAGCGCATAAATGATATTTTTCTGATATTTAGTGTCACTTCATTAGAAACATTATAAATGTTTAGGACATTATGACAAAAATTATTTGAATAAATATTTTGGCAAAATTACTTAAAATAACCTTTTTCCAAATGTTCTCCTTTTGTAAAAAATGTTTCTATTGTATTAATATTTTGCCTGTCTATAGCTCAGACCTCTGTACAGAGGCTCAACGATGATTTTTGAAAAATTCACATTACTTTCAGAATTACAACTATTTGAAATAATTATCGGCGTATTTTCTTAAAAATTTCTCCCTTCTGTTTTCGTAAAACATGGGTAAGCCGACTTCTGAGTTATGCATTTCAAAAATTCTAGTTGAGCCTCTGTACAGAGGTCTGAGCTATAGACAGGCAAAATATTAATACAATAGAAGAATTTTTTACAAAAGGAGAACATTTGGAAAAAAAGGTTATTCTAAGTTAATTTTTTGCCAAAATATTGTATTTAAATAATTTTTTTTGTCATAATGTCCTTAGAACAATTTTATACATGTATTCTAATCTAAGTGACACTAAATATCATAAATATATCCATTTACACGCTTTTCCAAAATCACGGTTCCGAACGTAGTTGGATACCTTAATGAACAGGGTGGCCCGTACCTTACAATGTTACCTTTTCAAAAACCCGTATTCCTGTTTGCCAAATTTAAAAAAAAAAAAAAAGAAAGAACGAAAAGCTCTACTCAACAAACATGCTCCCAATTCCCGAATAGAAAATGGTATCAGAATCCGTCAGATGTTCAAGATATAAAATAAGATCAATTTCTTAAAAGTTTCCTCACCCAAAACAATCCAAATTCTTACCACTCACTGCCAAAGCCAATCTGAAAATCGCCAAAGCAAGCAATTCCCATAAAAATCCATCCATCCAGCAGCCAATGCCCCGAATGCGAGCCAAGCGGTTCGTCGAGTCGAAGCGAGTGCATTTAGGAAAATTGCTTAATTCCATTGATTGACTAAACCAATTTACTACTTTGGGACATAAAATTATGATGAATGGCTCCACTAAATTAATAACTGGAAGGAAGGGGGAGCGAAAGATACGAAGGAAAGATGAAAATATGCAACGCGGATGGATATATATATCGCCAGGCGTTTTCGCCGTCCGCTAATTGGTAGGAAAGAGCGATCTTTTTTAATCTTGAGTAATTATTTAGATGAGGTATCCCAAAAGGGGAAGGTTTCATTTTTTTGGGGAGATACAAACGGGGTTTTCCGGGATGGTGTTTTGGAGATGCTGTTTGAGGGGGGGGGGCCCCATTACCAGTGTGTGCGAGAATTTGCTTGTGGAGGAATCAATAATTTAAAAGGGGCATGCGAAATGGCACAGCACTTTTTTTAATTGATTTTCTTCGTGGTGGTGAGAAGATTCAAAGAAAATTATTTTGTAATTTTCCGAAGATGGGGTTTGAAGGATATTCTCTTCGAGTTTCCTTACATCCGAGTGGACTCTTATCGATAATAATTCACAGATAATTGTAGTGAAAAAGACAATTATGTAGGGATTGTCAGTGATTGTGAGATATCTATCGAAATCATTTTTTACATAAATGCATCTGAAGTTATGTTACATTTTTCAGCATTGAAAGGATAAATGATCTTGCATTATGATATTCAATAGGGAAGAGTTTTGAATGAGACTAAGCTATTTATGATATAACAATCAACATAGTAGATATAATTAGAAAAAGAGATTTTGATTCAAAAGATCAGATGAGATCAATTTTCTGCAAAATACTACGTAATCCTGGCACGCAAAGCATTTCTCTAACTATAAATGAAATCCTTAAGAAAATTGTAAAACAATCTTACTATCCATAAGCACAAGGGGTAGGTGTCACCCCCTCCTCCACACGCAAAGGCCAACAGATTTTTACTTTTCACCTTAGAGTAGTGTTTTTTGGTGTTTTTCGTCTAAGTTGATTTTTAGAATGTAATTTCTGTATCATAAGAGAGATCTGTGAACGTTATTGCCCCAAAGGTTAACAATTATGTACGCTTGAATCGATACTATTTTCATTAAATGGTGAGACAGTATAACTTAAAATTATAAACCAGCTAGAAATGTACATATATTTTTTAAGGGGGGAAAGGGTTTAAATTTTTTAAAATAACTATAGATAAAAAGTCGATGTAACCTCTATGCTAAAAATTAAAATACGTTGATCTATGAAAAGGGTTCGGACCCCAAAACCCCAGTCTTGAGTAATCTACTAGCCATAGCTTAAAGTGTTTTCCACATATATTTACAGTTTCACCAAATTACATTGTAGTCTAATTACATCAAAAAAAAAAATTTATTTTGTTTCCTAACTTGGAATTATTTTTGTTGTTAAAAAAAAAGATTCGCAGAATTTTTTTATCTATTGGTAAGTCATAAACTTTGTTTTAACTTTGCCGAGTGTAAGAATTCTGTAAATTGCTACACTATGTGTCTTTGCATCCAAAGTTGAAGAATATCACAAGTTATAGTTTTAAATATTAAAATTTTTTGAGACTTTTAAAGAATAAACATATTACTTATAATGTATTTTGAGGGTCCAGAAAACTAGAAATACGCCTCATTTGAAATAAAAAACCCAAACAAAAAATTTTGGGGAAAAGAAAGAAATCAAAAATTTCTTATATAACAAAAACGCTCAGCCTCGCACGGAGTAGTTTTCAGAGATGTTTATGTCCAAACGAGAAAGACAAAATATTTAAGGAACTTTGAACGTTGGATGATGCAAGAGTTGGCGTGTTCTCTAAAACAACGGCTTTTCTGGGATTTTCACGACCAACAATATCTCTGATGCTTAGAGATTGTCAGTTGAAGAGAAAAAAACTTCAAATGATATTCTGAAAGACTGATGAAGAAAAAAAGGGAAAAGCAGGAGCACGCATAATCCCAGAACAGAAGGGAACAAACGACAAAATTAAAAAACAAATTCAAAATTGGAGAATCTCCCAAGCATACCCCAATACATTTCAAGACGAACTCTGCTAAAGATGGGTTGTAGCAGAACTATAAATTATTTTCGCACTTTTCCTTTTCTCAGGCGCAGGTGATAAAGTTGTTAAAAATGATACAACCGACACCAAAATGGAATATTCCCGTTGGTAACACTTTATCACCACATTTTCAAAACAAGTGGTTTTTTACTTACCAGTAATTTATTTTTCATAATACATGAAAAATGGAAGAAAAACCAATGAGAAAAACTAATATTTATTTATATTTTTTATGCGTATATTGTGTGTTGTCGCCAACAACGCCAACTTGGTGAGATTTGCGCCGGCGAATTGAAAAATACCATTATTTTGGCATATAAGAATTCAGATATATTGATAAAGATTCATAAAATACACGATTTTTTTCTCCAACACTTAAAACTTTTTTTCCTCTTAACTATTATAATTACGTTTACAATAAATGAAACATAAAATTTATTTTACTATAAGCAAATCTGGCAGAAAAATCCAATACGTAGAGCATTCTTTAAGCACTTGGTAATTTTAAAATAAACAACACTTAAAAGTTTGCTTGAAATTGTGACAGAAAAATGAAAAGCGAAACATTTAGAGTTAATTTAATTATAGTCTCAAAAAAAAAAAACCAGCTACTGATTCTTTCGAATCATTTAATTCTAAGCCATGATCCATTCGACTCCTATGTCAACCATTCATAAAATGTCCACATCATATCTTTCTGCTACTCTGTGAGATACTTAATACATAATTCCTTTAATTTTTAATTTATATTATTTAGTTTCCGATCAATTTAAACAATGTTACTCATAATTTAATTATATTCAGTTATTCACTTTTTTACATTTTGCTAATACTGAAACAGCAATCTGCACTAGTATAGTTATACCTGAAGAACATATTCGAGGTTCATGAAAAATTTCTTCGCTACTTTTTTTTATGCAACACATTTTAAGAAAAGATGTACTTTATCTTTATCAGGGACAGACATTATCTGGTATATTTAAACGTTAAGATAACTTAACTATCCACAATAAATTTTAATTTATAAATATTAAAAATAAATAACATTTTTAGTTTTTTAATAATTTTTATACAGAAAATAATGGTGCGTATTGTGAGTACATTTATTTATTATTCAAAAAATATTCGAGACCAATTTATTTTTCTTTTTCTATTTCTATTTTCCTGATATCAATGCTTCATTTAAACTTATGAACGTAGTCTGATTTTAAAAAATGTACAGAACTGCTCGCTTGAATATTTAAAGCAGAACAACTACCTGCGGATATGTTAAATTAGTTAAATCCGTTACGTAATATACATAATGTTATCCATCACTCCACGCAGATTAAAAGAATGAAAGTAGTTAGCTGCTGCCATCTAGTGAGAAGAAATGATACTTTTCATTCTTATGAAATTTTTCGCATGATAAATTGCTTTTTTGCTTTTACACAAAAACATTTAAAGTAAAAAATACATATATATCTTATTCTTGTACACTTTCCGAAATGCTTCCAAAATATAACTCATAAATTTAATGGAAATGAAGCAAACAAAATTAATCTTGGATTCTAAATGTAAGCTATTTTATTTCATGGGGAAAAATGTATTCTCCATACACACATTACATCTCTCTTAAAATATTTAAATTTCATAATAAAGAATTTAATAGCAGTTTATATTTTTAAAGATGGGGCAAGAAAAAATTGTTTTATTTTCCCAATATTACATTGCATTTTACGATAAAAACGTAAAACTGCAAAATATATAATTAATGCAAGTTAATTACGTATGCGATTGGGCTTTTCAAGTGTTAATTTAAAATAAAAAATATAAAGTTTACAAAGCGAAGAAACCAGTTACTTTACACAAAATGAAAATCATAAACATAAAATATAACATTCATTTTGAAAAAACAAAACAAACTATTTAATATATTAATATTAAAAAAAGTTAGGGTTTTTTAACATAAAATAAAGGTTACAAAAATATTTGCAATAAAAAAATATTTTTTAAACGTTAATTTAAAAACTTATGTTTTTTTTTGTTTTAAAGAGATGATTTTAAATTAGAAATAGTAAGACATTCGTTCACAGTTTAACAATTAACTATTTAGTTTGTGTCAAGAATAACAATGCTACTGTAGGAATTTTCTCCTTTGAAATAAAAAAGAAATATATATAAAATTGTTAATACCACAGATTCAGAAACAATTGGTTCAAAATATTTAGTATATTATATTAAATAAAAAAGGGATGATTTTAAGGCAAAATATAATTAGTAGTCATTTTTTTTAAAACAAAAAACCCAAAAAAATTTTTCCCTTTTTCGGTTTAAAATGAAAAAGAGAACATATGTTTAGAAAAAAATAAAAGGAAAAAAAAAAAAGTTAAGGAGCTTTATATTTTATGATTAATAAAAAAAAAATAAGATTAATAATAAAACAGATGATGATAATCTTTGGTAGCCATGACATGATTTGTAACAATCAGCATAATTAAATTTTTAAAAAAATTAAAGATTTAAAATTTATATTATACAACAAAAAAAAAAAAAATTTAAATTTAACTTTTAAATTTTTTTCCCCGGTTTTTATTTTAATTATGTGATAGGATATAATCTTGTATTCAATTAAATACTAAATCAAATTCGTTATTTCTAATTTCCGATTAATTTAACTATGAATTTTTTGTTTTCATTTTTCATAAGAATTTTTAATTACGTTTATTTTAAATTTTTTCATAAAACAAAGGTTATAAATATATAATATATTACTGTGACATTTAACTAGGACCTGTATTTTTTGTTTTCCTTCTACATATTGTTTAGATATAAATTAGATTTATAATAATTTAGTATGTATGTGTAATAATTCCCTCTAGTATTCTTTTTTTTAACTCTTTGTTCTAATATTTAAACAAACTTTAATTCTTTGGTTTAAAAAATAACACTGTAATCTTAATCGTAATCGGCTAGTCCGAAATTCCTGTCCCGCCCATTCTATCCAATCAGAACTACTATTACGTAATAATCACGCGCTTGCACGCGTGGTAAAAAGAAAAAAATCTTGTGGATCAGGGGCCCACAAAAGGGGGTTCGGGGGGCCCGGGACCTCCCCTAAAAGCCCTTTTTGGTTTTTTTTTCCGATTGGTTATAATTTAAGTATATCATACGAAAATTTAATTAAATAGTTATTAATGATTAATTTTATTAATTAAGCAATTTTTTATCCAAAATTATTTTTTTACTGTGTTTTGTTTCTAAAAATCGACAAAATCAAAAAAGATGATACAAGAATGGTGAACTTTAAACCCCCGGCCCCCCAAAAAAACCTGTGTGCGCTACTGTGGGGACGCCCCTTTTTGTCTGCTTGTCGTCAGCATATAAACGTCCACGTAAGAATGAAATAACTGCAGGTCTTTGTCTTTGTGTTGTGTCCGTCAAGATGTCTCTTCTGTTATATGTGTCTGTTTTCTGTTTTAACATATAGATGAAAATAAAAAGTGATTGAAGTTACACATGTGTGCTTCAAAAAAAAAAAAGATAAAAGTTATTCTGAAGATGTTTTATAAACCAAATAAAAAATCAATCTCTCTTAACATATATGTATATATTATTTGATACAAAACAATCTTTTCAATAGTTTCCAATTATGCGTCACACTTTTGAAATAAAATAAGCAGCAATCTCTTTTATGCCAAACATTTTATGTGTGTGATGCATCAAGTGCAAACGGCACATTCCATGGATTGCCACATGACGCACATCATACACATGTTTGTAAAAATTTGTTCCAGTAATATAATTCTAAAAAAACAAGCAAAACTTTATATATAAGTTGCGTGACCTTGCTTTTTTTTGTTAGCTATAAAATCATGTTAACTATATTAAATACATTCCTTTTTACATAAATTAAACTCTTACTTTAAAGAACAAATTTTGGCTTCTAAAATTTACGATGTAGAAATAAATAAGACACTTAAAACTATTTATAAAATATTAAGCAAATATTTCAACTACCGTAAAATCCGGCGTATAACGCGCACCCATACATTAGAGCTGCAATTTTTTTTTATTTTTTTATTTTTGATAATTGCTGATAACGGCACCCCTTTTTAAAAGAAATTTGAATGCCTTTGCAATGCTCGTATGTTTTGAAGTCATTAATTATATGTATTATTGCAGGCTTTTGAAAAAAATAGTATACTTCTAGAGCTACAACCAGTTAAGTTCATAAGAAATGTCATCTCTTTTAAATAAAGAGTATTTCGATATATGTAGCAGACTAATTTTTTTTTCTATTCCCATCTTTTTAAATTTTTCAAGCTTTCGTATTTATGCCCGATGTATAATGCGCACCCGTAAATTTCGATCTTATTTTTTGTGTTAAAAGTGCGCGTTATACGCTGGATTTTAGAGGGTTTTTTCCCCCTTTGACATTCAGTTTCCCACATTTTGAAATTAAAAACATTCCGTCCGATTAAATAAAATAAATTAATTCAACTACAGGTGAAAAAATAATACTAATTTAAGAACTCATTTAAATTAATTCTCACACATCCCCATAACATTTATAAAACAAGTAAAAAGAAATTCATTTTTAACATTTACTAGCGAAAGCATAATAAAAAACTTTTGAATTGCAACCTACAAATAAGTTTCTTCAATATCTACTCCGCCCCTCAAGCAAACGCTAACTACCGCACGCAGTGCTTCCTTCAACATTCAAATTAAGTCTTCCCCTCCCTCCAAACTCCCTCCTCTACCTCATCACCGCATCGAAGTAAGCGGGGCGTAAAAATGAAGAAGTGAATGAAAATAAAAGCCCTTCAAATCAGATGGCACAATGACGTTTTAACGCAATGATAGTTTCTCCTCGGCGCCTTTATAGTTTTTCCCTATTCAGCCCCTTAACTTCGTCTTCTCCCTAACAGGCTTCTTTTCGGCCGCGCGATTCACGGGTTTGTTTCCGTGTGCTAATTAAGGGCTTCAGGCCCGTAAAAAAAAGGATGGTAGAAAGAAATTAGGGAGGGCAAAACGGTAAAAAAATGTTTTTTAGCAAGTTCTTAATGGGAGGGAGTGGGTTAATCAACCGCAGGCGCTTAGAGGGGTGGAAGAATTTTCAATTTGCAACCCATCCAAATACATTTTGGTTATTTTGTAACTGAAGATCAGGGGCTCTTTTTGATATGGTGTAATTATCATTATGAATTGCAGACAATACCAAAAGCGGAGAAAAAAAAGGGGAGTTGTCTTTTTTTAAGAGGCTAAGAGGCGTAGCTTGCTTTTGAATTTATTACAATCGATAATTTCAAAGAGTATCAAATAGAGGTGATATTGTGGCTATCTACATTTTTTTTTGTTGTTGTGATAATTTTCTTTTAGATTATCGATCACTAGTTTAAATAAGATTCATTATAAGTCGATTTTTTTATTTATTTATTTTTTATTTATTTATTTATTATTATTTTTTTTAAATTTACTGCGATGTTTTTGCGTTCTATTTTTCAAACCCCTTATTTTAAATAATGCCTAATTTGCCATTACAAAAAATTGTTTCAGTAATAAATTAATATTCATAAAATATGTTAAAAATAAATATATATATTATTTCAGGATTGTTTCAATTAAACACATACTAATTATTTTTAATTTGAAAAAAATCAATTATTTCGTAAAAAAAACTATCATTGTTGGTTTAAAAGATTTTCAAAAATTTAAAAATATTATCACCTCTAATTCTTAATTTAAAATTTATCTTTAACAAAATTCCGGTATGTTATCACAGATATATGGGTTTGCTTTTGTTTTTTCTCCCTACACAAAAATAATTTATTTTTTAAAAAATTCTGATATCTTATAAATGAAAAAAAAACACAACTTCATAAAATTTTTCGTATTTTTTTTAACTCTTTGATACTTTTTAAATGTATTTAAAGTAGTCATCAAAAGGTAAAAGGACATATAATTATATTCATTATTACAATTTTACAGTGTATCTAGAATAGATTCAAGTATATGATCATTATGTAACAGGTTATACCCCGCAGAAGATATTAAAATTAATAAGCAAGCATTTTCTAATTTATTAATAAATTTCAAATAAGCATCAAATTGTTAGCAAATAAACTATTTAAAAACTGAATAAAAATTAAGTTATATAAAAATTTGATTTCAAAATCAATTTAAGTTCTTTAATAAAGTTAATGAAAGTATTTGTAAATGACAATATAGAGAATAAACATAAATACACAATAAATAACAATTAAAATTTGAAATCCCAATGAAATTATTTTTAAAATCACCTTAAATAACTATTTGAGGATTAATATTATTTTTGTTGTTTTATTTTTAAATACATTATATCTGTAAAATATTTTCTAATATTATGTATATTATGTGTAGTAACTACACAAGACTTTTTGTTGAAGTTTTGGAATTCATTTCCAAAAAATTTAATCCTCTTTTATTAATTAAAAAAATTTAAAACAATGGATAAAACAGTTAAGAAATGAAATCTTAACCGTAGCCTTCCTAAGATTAAAATTAAACATTAATATTTTTTTTCATGTTTTTTTATCCCATCTATACCGTGCTTCTTTTTTAAAAAAAAAAAAGGATTCTTACTGATCAAACATTAATTCATTTTTTAATAAGAAAAGTATGAATAGTATATTTTTAATCCATTAACCTTTTTTTTAAAAAAAAAATTAAAAGTATCCATTCCATCCACAAGATTAAAAATACATTGAAACAAAAACGAAACAAAGAGTTTCTGAAGAATAATAATAACAAAATAAAATAAAACACATTCGAAATTGTCTGGTATCGAATATTTGAATTTAACATTCTAAAAATACCACACAATTCCCCTAATGGTATAAGTAGCGGTATCATTCCCCTTTCTCTTAATGGTTATTTGAGTCAGGGACAAATACCATCTCCTGTGTCCCAAGGGCAGGATTTCGTAATTTAGAACCAAAAAGCAACCAGGAAAAGATAAACAGAATATCTGGACGCTGGGCAAGAGAGACAGAGGAGGAAAAAATTCCATTTTATTATTTATTTATTTAATCTGGAGCGATCGAAAAGGCAGCAACTCGAAACCAACGTCAATTTTCTCTATGGAAAATAGCCCGAGAGCTCTTACCGTCTTTCTATTATTTTAAATGTTTCCCCATGATTTGGTAGCATGACATTTTATTGGAGTGCCCGAAATGGCCCTGTCCCTTATGTATGCGTGTGTTCCATCAAGAGATGAAGTTTCGCCCTAACGTACGTGGGAAAAAAACAGATGCCTCGAGAGCGCTCCCTGACCACTCGAAAATAGCGGAGGAGGGAAAAATTCGCCAGATATTGCTATTTGACAGTGGACAGAGGAAGGGGAATCGCATTTGGCGTGCTTATCGCTACTTGGCGAGTTTTAGTTCAAAATACATCAAGAACGTGTCGAAATATTTTGTAGAGTTCAGAGAATAACCATTTAATATTCTTTTTTTAAAAAAAGTTATTAGGAAGGTTTTTTTGGGAGATTTAACTATTTTTAATAATAGTTGTGCTTGACATTATTTAATTTGTGATCGATGATAATAAAAATAATAAGATGTTTATTGAAACAAAATTTTCATTTGATATATTTTTTTTTTATGTTGCTCTAGCGAAATACATTTAAGAGATAATTAATTTGTTTTAATTCCATTTCCTAGCATAAATTTATCAATTTTAAAAAAATTTTTTTTTTTTTAAAATTTATTGTTACAATTTTTTTAAAAAATAATGTCATGATATCTTTAAAAACATATATATATAAACCCAATATCATAAATAGATAAATATCCATCAACAAAATGAAAGAACTTTTTTAAAAGTAAGAGGTGAATAATAATAAATCTTTTTTTTTCAATTGAAATGCTTTAAATTTTTTAAAAAAATTATTTTACTTTTACCTTTTTTTTTCCCACGATACTTTTTCAAAAATAAAATTTTAAGAGTTGACAGTTATTTTAATAAAACAATCCAATGGTACTTTTTTTCAATAATCCATTGTAAAAAAGAGCACAGTAAAATATTTAAAAAAATGAATCCAAAAAAAAAATAAAAAAAAAAATTAATCTAAATTATAATATCTAATCTAAAAAATATTTTTAAATTTTCATTACTAAAAATATTTGTTTTATATATTGAATTTACAAATTTTTACTTACATAAATTTATTTCACAAAGAAATGGCTTATTCACGAAATATTTAACACTATAATTGAAAGGTATACTACTTTAGGTTTATTGTTTATCGTTAAAATTCTATATTATATACAATTTAATATATCTTAAATTAAACGATCCACAATATCCACACTTTATTTAAAAACTGAACAATAAAACAAAAAAGTCGAATTTTTGGAAACAGTAATATTTTGATTTTCTTAAACCTTACAACACTAAACTTAAATATTTTTTCATTCGTTTTTTTTCGCGCCATTTGCACCGCCATTTGCCATCTTCATTCTACAAACTCTTTATTCGGATTTCAAAGTTGACGCAAAAAAAGAACATTTTACCCATCAGATTGCAATTAAGTATAAAATGGATCTGAAAGAATACAAAATCTTCTAGATTGTTTTTCTCCTTTTCCATTTTAAGAGCATTCAATATGTTTTTTCAAACTTTAATTTCTTCCCTGGTTTAAAAGTAAGATATAGGGAACTGTTTACCTTTCGAAACGCTTCTCTTCTTGATTGAAAGGGGAATCTTCCCTTTTTTGATAAAAAAGCCCAATATCATTTTCCCACCGAAAAAAATTAATTTTTTAAAAAAAACAGTTTGAAAGCTTCGAAACTAAAATTTTTTTGGGATATTTTAGGTTTAAATGCGTTCGCCCTGTGACTTTCTTCGGCTTAAAATGATATTGCAAATGCAAATTTCAAAAAAACATTTCACAACAGTACGCTTTTAAACTAAAGTATTTTGTAATAAGAGCTTTGTCGAGGTGTATTTATATTGGACGAATTCCACGTTTCTGGTAAAAGTTGAAAGGTCACAAAATTTTAATTTTAATATGACGTAGGAATATTTATAGCTTTAAAAATTTGTTTAGTTTCCTGCTTAATATTGTTGGTTGAAGGTATGTCTAGTATAAATATTTTGATTTTTTTTTTTAAATAAGAATAGACAATATTCTGCAGTTATAAAAACCAACAATTTTTATATTTTGAAAGATTGTATAAAAATCTTGATACATATGTATTACATTGAAGAAATAAATTTTCACGCAGAAAAATAATGTTTACATTCTAAACATTTGTCTTTGTTTTCAGTATTTAATAGTAATTGTTCAAACTGCATCAAAAGAAAATTGGAAAATGATGACAGACAAATTTTACAATATTCAGTAAAAAATTTTTATGTAGATTATTTTAAAATACGAGTTATGTGTTTCGAAATATAGATTCTCTGAACTATGTTTCTCACGCAACTTAGAACAAAAACAACAAATATTGCAATATTAAAAAAAATCTCTTTTTCATTTTAAAAAAAAGTTTTATAATTTTAAAAATACCCCAAAAAACCCCAAATATATTCTTTGCAAATTTTTAAAAAAATTTGAACCCTTTTTAACTCTTTATTTAAGATTAAGATTCTGTGATAAAATTAGTTTGTATATCACACAGAAAAGTATTTTTCGAAAATATATTGCACATTCAAACATTATTTGTGTAATAAATTCAAGGATTTCTTAACCTTTTTAAAACAGTTAGCAATTTTTTATAAGATATAAAATCGTTGTTGCTAAAATAATTTTTGGGAAATCTTAATTTTGAGCACGAATTAAAGCTAACCTTTATAACTTAAAAAAAATGAACTATTAAGTTTCGGGGTGAAGAGAAACTATTTGAGAAAATCATTAGTTTATTTCTAGTAGCTTATTTTGAACACCCGCGCTTATTTTGGAGAAAACACTTTCTGTACTTTCTATCCATTTTAATGAACAAATAAGTCTTTTGACATTTTTAATCGAAACAGTTTTATAAAAAAAAAAGTTGTAATGGTATAATAAATATTTTATGATGAAGTTATTCGGATATTCTCTCTATAAATATTGAATTTTTATATATATCGAATTAAAAAGTGAATAAATTTATTCAGATATACGAAAACTTCCTTTTTAACTTTGGCTCTAAAGCGTTGAAAAAAAATTACATTATCAATATTACTTTAAAAGGGAAAAAAAATAAGTTTAAATTTTTAAAATCAAAAAGGAAGTCAAAATTCTTTTCCGTACAGAAATTATTTTAAAAAGCAATTAAAATTCATAAATGCGCATATAAATTGAAATTATTGGACAAGAAGTATTTTTATCTGTAAATTCTTCGAAATATTATGAATAATTCTTCCCTAAAGTTCTTCATTTGTTTACTCAGTAAAATATTTTACAACGAGTTTGAAATAAACACCTTCGTCATTTCAAAGAGAGAGAATACGGGATATATTTTTATATAATGAATATATTTAAAAGTGTGTTTTTAAAGCATAAATATTATTCATTAAAATGTAAAATATTGAATTGTAAAACTTACTTTATAACGTTTCCCTATTTTTTTAAACCCGAAAAATAAAACCATTTTTTTTGTAACCGTTTTTTTTTTAGGCTTAAGAATGTATTCACCAAATTTAGTTAAGAAAACTTTAAGTCTTCACATAGCACGGTGTGGTAGTAGGAGATTATGTACTCGGCCCTTTTAGTATTACACAAGATTACAACACTAGTTAATTTCGCACACAATATAGCTCTAGTAAAATATTAATTAGAAAACAAAATTATATATTAATATTTTTGTCAGGGACATCTTAATACTTGTTGAAGCCCTGGACACCTATCTAAATGGGTCCATACCTAAAGTAGGCCCTGGGCCCCATCTATGACCCTTAAAGTAGACAATACATAGCATACATTGTCAAATACTCGCACAAACCGTAACCCGAAACAAACAAATGTGCATGACTTAGAATTGCACAAATTGGTTTGACCGACTGCCGCTCTTTGACTTAATGAGTAATAATGGTGTATGGTGGTAGATCTAGGCCTATACATGTGTGGACGACGGTCATCACATAATAATACAGTCTTGCCACTGTTTCCAGCTGACATATGGGGCCCGGGGCCCCCCCTTGGATGCTAAACGTTAATTTTTGTAGACTGAAAAGTCTAACAATTTTTTCTTCTTAAAAATAGATTTTTTATTTTTTAAAGTTTTTTTTGTTTTTAAAACAAAATTTCCTAAAAAAAGTTTTTTTGAAAAAAATATTTTTATAAAAAAAATGCAGTAAAAAAGTCATACATTGGCGCATATTTTTCCATGTTTCCAATCATTTGGCGAATATTTGGCAACCCTTCACTGGGGCCTGTACCACAATTTATTGCTCCACGTGACCGCTCTCCCGGAAATGAGGGTCGCTACTTCCGTCAGGTTGGTTTCCATCATGCCCACTGCACCCACCTTCCATACACGAGGGGGGGGGGACTAAAATATATATATATATGAAATAAATAAATGGAAAAAGGGTGAAAGTGGTTCTTTTTGGCGACCTGAAAATATATGGGACATTTGAGGGCGAAAATGATTTAAGACGTTTTGCAATCGTTCACGGAGCAAACAGTGTGTGCTTTTTCTATTATCGTGTTTTCAGAAATAACATATTTTTGCAATTTTCCCTTACATTGAATCCTGTACTGCTTATGAGAATTTCATATGTATAAATATATCACGCCCTAGTACTCGTAAAAAAGACGTTTTAAAAACCAACGCTACGCGTTTGTCTTTTTTACACTATGTTAATGATACATTGTATAAAAATTTAAATACATGACAGATTGTAGGATAAAGATTACAAGAAAAATTAAGAGATGTTTTTTACGTACGTCATTCAATCGGAAATCGAATCATCCATCAATTCTAACATTTCGAATTTTTATTTAGATATTCTTCTCAGGCTGTGTAAATAACACATTAATTTATTTAAAAAAAATTAAACAATTTATAACATGTTTTTAATAAACATGACATTCTGGAAATAATTCATGCCAAATTTGTTCATTTATAATTTGGAGAAAGGTTTTTGAGAATAATCAAGAGTTTTTAACGAAAGAATATAAGTACGTGACATCCCACAGAACTCTTTTTATGGGGAGGGGGGGGGTACTTTCCCAAAAACGGCGAAAAAACCGGGAGGATTAATCTCTATGGAAAAAAATTAAAAAAATTTTTGTTGGTCGGGGGGTGGAACCCAACCCCTTGTATACCCCAAAATTGGTTTCACGTTTTTAATCCTTCCTTTTTAAAAAAATCCAAACTTTTGACTATTTGTACACAGAAAATCTTTTTGGCCTAGCCCAGTGGAACAAGAACTAGGGGTCGACCCAATCTCAGGTGGGTTGACTGCCTAGAAAGGGATTTCACTACCCTAAGAGTGACTAATTGAAAGACTATGGCGAAAAAACGAGAGACCTGGAAGAAAATTCTTGAGAAGGTCAAGGCCCACCCGAGGTTGTGTCATTGAAGAAGAAGAATTATTTGAACGTAGCCGATTTCAGAGTACAAATACAGACTTATTTTACGAATTCTAAGGAATTATTCATTTTTTAAAATTATGTATAATCTGATCTCTTAAAATGATTAAATTCAAGACTACAAATTCTAGAATTCTTTTATTTAATAAAGGGAAAGTATATCCTCAATTGTTTAAATTTAATGTAACCCATTTTAAATCTTCTATTAAAAAATCTATTCTTATATTAGAATATTATTAATTTTTTTATTCTTACATCAGAATTCTTATTATTAAGAGACTGGAGTGCTAAAAGTGTTCTATGACGATGGAATATTTTCAATATATTAATAATAAATGCCTGTATTAAGAAGTCTGTAGTTTCGCTTCATAATGCTGCAGTCTCATGAAACATTTCTTCAGCACACAGAATATCCAGGCATATCCATTCAGCAATATCACAAACTTCAATAAACACAGTCGCAGTTACAACCTTGCTTTTCATCATTTTCATCGAATATTCCGCGCATTTCAAAACTTCCCGACTTATTCCCATCTCACTTAACAATGAAAACGTTGCATTTTCGAAACACAAATAACGTCAGAAAAGGGGACAATATGAGAGGATAGGGAAACTTTTCTCACGTAACAGCAGTGAAATCCAAAATCCCCGACAACGCTACAAACAGAACGTATTGGTCATGGTATCTAGTGTCCCCCCAGTAGCAGCTCCAGGGCTTCGCCGGGTGATATTGGTCGCATTTATTGGTTCTGGTAGGTGTCACCTTGCGAGGGTAGGGAAATAAGGGCGTATGAGAGTGGGGAAAAAATAAAAAGCAGGGAGAAGGTAATATCTGCTGTTGAATGACCGGATTTTATTTTTGCGACCCTTCCTGTTTGTAGCGAAGTATATTGGAAAACGCCGGGTAAGTCGACACGAAAAATTCAATGAATTTCTGCCCACTTTTATTGAAATCCATGAAATACAAGGAGGGGCGAAGTCCTTTACGTGCCCAATACCACCAGTATTGCGGAAGTTTTTATTCAATAACCCAGAAGGGGAGGCACTTGGAATAGATTGATTTGGATCTTACAAATTACGTAGAAGAATTCAAATAATGGGTTTGGGGGGACTTAGTCATGTATACAGTGCCTTGTTTAAGATGTTTAACATTCATTTAACTTTATTTTATACCTTTAACTTGTTATTTCTATTTTATAGAAATCCAAAAGAAATATCCAAGACAGACTCGTCATACATTAGTACATTTCAAATACATTGTAAAGCAAATAATTATACACGAATGAGAGAGAGTACAGTATAATGAAAACTAAAAATGTTTATAAAATAAGTTAGTATGTAAAAAGTATATTTTCTCAATATAATAATGATGGAATAACAAAATTTATTCCAAAGGGTTTTAATTGAAAAATATAAAATTAGTATCACAATATACGAAAATTAACGTCCATATTTATTTCACAATTGTAGTGCTTTCATTTTATACTAAATACTTTTCAACAAGTGCTTAAAGCGAGAAAATTTAATTTTAAAGAAGTACCACACACAAGAAACTTTGTATAATGAATATCTCTGCTACATTCTGGATGTAATTTTCAGATTTATGAATGGTTTGCTTCTTATAAAAATAACTATATTAATTTCTGAGTAACACTAAAACAGTGGTACGCAAATACCTCTCTTATGGGGAGAAGTTACAATATAAAAACACGTAAGCGAAAGCACTGAGGGGGATGATAAAAATTAAAAAAATTTGTTGGTCTATGCGGAGTTAGAGTTTACCCTCTTCTCCTTTGTGTACATCCATTGCACTTACACTAATATTTAGTTTACAATTAACTTTAAAAATTAATTTATACGAAATTAAACAGGTATGATGTAGCATTTACAAAAAAAAAAAATTGTAGAATATTTATACACCGAATATTAAAAAAAAATACTCTATTTTTCTTTCTTTCTTCTTTTAAATCAATTTTTTAATAGTACAGATTTACACATCTAAAATACAAAATCTTAAGAATGGAAATTAAAAAGCAAAGCTCACTTTAGCTGAAGAAATTCATAATCTAATTTTAGAATTGATATTAATGGTTACAGTAGCGCACACAGAAATTTTTCAAGGAGGGGTCCGGGGTCGAAAGTTCACCACTCTTGTATCATGCTCCTTTGGATTTTGTCGGTTTTCGGGAACAAAACACAGTAAAAAACTAATTATTGAATAAATAATTAGCATTAATTAACAAAATTAATAATTGATAACAAATACTTAATTAAATTTTACTTACTATATACTTAGAATTATAATCAATCGGAAAAAAATCAAGGGTTTTGGGGAGGTCCGGACCCCCAGGACCCCCCCTTGTGTGCGCCACTGAATGGTTACTATTTAATAAAGTAGACGATATCCAAAAACACCACTGAAGTCATATATTTATGAGATTGATTGATTTAAAATTAGGCAAATAAAGATAGGACTGTGCTATGTTATTTTGTTATATTTTTCATAACGCTTCCATTAGCATTGAACACAGTAACGTGTCCTCCTCAACTCCTTTCTCAAAACTAACCTCCTCCAAAGTTGGTTAATCCAGATAGATTAGCATCACCCTTACGCCATCTTAATACAGAAAGGAGACCCTTAGCTCTGCCATTAAAAGTTCAAACTCACCATTTGCAAAGATTAACCTACCAGTTTTTCCCCAGTCTTTCCCATGCCAGCCACGACTTAAAGAAATAACGACCTCGCAGCCATAAATATAACTACTTACAAACCCAGGTCCCTGTCTTGCCCATCGAGGATCGAAAACTTTTTGACGCATCGTGGCAATAAAGCTTTAATATCTCTCACCAAATCCCCCATCACTCGATTTCTAAGGAACCAATCGCGTAAGACCTTTTCTCGGCCAACGACTAGGTTACAATTTGCACTTTTACCGTGGCAAAACTTAACGAACAACTGGGTATAAATCCCCCCTCCCCCCTCGTGGCAAAAGGGAGAAGGGATAGAATCTGAAGATTTACTCAGCTAAAAGCATGGGGGAAAAGAGCAGTCAGCTATGTTTACATGCCGCAAATAACGAGCCTCATCAATTTCAGGCCCTTAAGCACGGGCCTTAAGGCCCTCGCACGTAACGGCCTGACCAGTACAAAGGAGGCAGTGGGGGAGGTGTATGAAAATGGGCAGAGATTAAAGGGGGAGGGAGCGGCAAATAGTAGCTGGGGGGTCCTGAATTGGAGTGTAAAGGTTTTGGGGTGTTCTTGATAAGAATGATGTATGCAAACTGCCGCTATGCGCCGAATGGCTGTCATCCTTAATACATGGGGTTTTTAAAAACCGCCCTTCTTTCCCCCTTTCATTAGAGGGCTTCGAAACGCCAGAGATGGGGGGTCATCTAGAAAATTATTGAGTCGTTTTCTTAAGCCCCTTTTAGCACCTGATTGGACTCACCTGGAATGATAAACTTTGCACGGAACAGCGATGTAGTTAGCTTCGAAAACGACAGGATGTTTAGGAAGTAAAGAATGAATTTTTAAAAAAAGGGGGTATTTGCTTTTTTTTAGAAAAATATAAAAAGGTTTTTCCAACTCCCCATTTTTTATTGAATTTTTCTAAATTTCGTATTTTTGGAGGAAGAAAGTGTAAAGCACATAAAAAAAGACAAGAACATATTAATTTAGAGTAATAAAAAGAAAACATTGTAGTATTCATTTTAAAAATATAAAAAAGGAATTTATTTTTTCTTAAATAATATAAAAGGGGGGAAAATAAAAAACCTAATTACAAAAAAAAGTGAGCATACAAAATTACTACTGTGCATAAGGATCCCAGTTAAAAATTTGATTATCAGGGTCATAATCAGGAGTCTTTAAAACCCTTTAGGCCCTGGGGTCCTCAAAATGTAGGCCCTCCGTGACCCCTTAAAAAATAAACACTATATAACATACATTGTCAAAAACATATAAACAATAGCCCGAAACAAATAAATGTGCATGAGTTACAATCGCACAAACCGGCTCGATCTGCTGCAGCCTTTTGTCAGAATGAGAAATGATGGTGTAGGCCTATAGAGGGTCATCACATGTAGCCAGTTGACATATCGTCAGAAATTCCCCATTTTCCCTGCATTACCGATTAAATTATTTGAATTCATGATCTTATTAAAGCAGAGTTGAGAACGAAACGCGGCCTCTATTGTGGTAAAGGCCCTGGGTCCAGTTGGCCCATGTCTTAAGACGTCCTTGGTTATACCCCAAGGTTTTGGAGCTCTGTAGTAAAAAAACTAAGACGAATACAGGAAAAAATCCTTCTATTGACATATTTTACAGATTTTCTAAAAATGAGCCCTTGGATACCTGGTATATATTATTGCAGTAGTTCTGTCACATTCCACCCAACATGATACTATCAACATTAACAACACACATTATCCTTTCGTGCGGTTCTGCTACATTACGCGGCAAAGGGGATACGAAACTTGGGTTTTATACAAAAGACCAAGTTTTCGGGTAACACAGAAAGGATAACAAAGGCTGTCAATACCGTTGACAGAACCATGATGAGCAGAGGGGCAGGAACTGGACTATGCATTGATGTATGCCGTGTGACCAAAGGTTCACATACAGAACACCTGTAAAATATGTAAATAAAACTTGAACTTTTTATATATTCTTTCATGTGTCCTTTTTTGTTGTATTCGCCTCAATTTGTTAACTACAGCGCTCCGAAACCTTGGAGGGAATTATGAATAACAATGTAGAGAAACGAATCCATTCTTTCATTAATACTATTATTCCTTACATCTGACTAAAAAAAATAAAAGTTAATTATTTTTTCTAATATACTGCACCCATCTCAGGAAAAATTGGGTTAATATATATAAACAATATTAATAAAAAAAATTATTACTCATAACTACTATTAATTATTACTGATAACTTAACGATGTTTATAATAACTTATTAAACTTGCAAAAAACTTATAAAATTTGATTAAAATCAAATATTAGATAATATATTGTTGATTTTAGGTTATTAATGTATTGTGTGTATTTTTTCTCCACCCAGCGTCTTCACCCCTAAATGTATGCCAGTTCTTGACCCTGAATTGTAGTGATATTCTATCAAGATATCAAAATGAAAATACAATGTTCTCAATCTCATAAGTAAAACAAGGCGTGGTGAGAAAAATCGCTAGATGGAAAGGGTGTGGTCCAAGACTCTTGACCCCCTTATCCTTTATATACCGAGTTTATTTATTTCATTATAATTCTTCCCAAAGTTTACTGTTTGTTTGAAGAAAATGTCACGCACAGAACTCAAGATAGAACATGCTCAATTGTATCACATAAAATCGGACCGAAAATTTAGGTTTACATTCATTTTCCATAAATAACAAACAAACAACACAACGACGGATTATGAAAACAATAATATAAAGCTTTGATGCATAACAGTAATCTTTTAGTTTTAATTTTTTGAATCTTTTAGTTTCTCAGTACACAAATAATTAAATACTAATCTTTACTGCTGAACTATGATGACAAACAAAATATATTCTTAGTATTTGTTCCAGAGAAAATTCTTTAAACTCAATTTATAAATTTTTTCTTAAATTATTTAATAAGAAATATTTTTTTAATCCCTTACATTGTTCACACGCGTACTAAAAGTAAATTTTATGTACTTTAAATAAGTTGAACATAACCATTTCGATATGTCTTGGGCTTCGGTAAAAGTACGAGAGCTTGAACTAAACGCAAAGCACATTTTCAGACAGAAAAATGCCTCAATTTCCATGGAAATTTGCAATATCTTAGCTCATACCTCTGTTAACAATATAGTGTTTTTAAAAATTTTCAAAATATTCCATGAATATTTTCTTTTCCATTTTAATACGTGAAGGCGTAGCCCATTTAACATTACGATATAGGAGAAAAACACGAAAAACATTTTATACCAGAAAAAATGAATCAACTCGGTTAAAAATGGGAAGAGTAATAAAAAATTCTGCTCTCTTAAGGATAGGGAAGCCAGAATATCATATTAATGTTTCATTTCTTTTATATCTGAAAAAATGTTCCAAATTCTGGTCCTATTCTTTAACATTAACCGCGAAGACAGCCTTAAAAAAACTCATACTCTAAAGGAATTCATATCTCTCTCTTCTATTTTATTATAACCTCTTAATATACTTATATAAAAATTGAACCTTTTTTTTGCCTACTGAAAAATTATTATTCTCATTAAAAGAAATACATTAAATTCTTGTAAAAAACATGAAACAATACACTTTAAAATGAAACAGCAAAATTTCTGCATAGCTTAAGGAATTTAATTAAATTTTATCAGTTAATATATTTATATTTATTTTTCGAATTTCTCTTTTAATATAGCTGCTTACGTAACTCTCACACACACAATGTGACAAAAATACCACCAATTCAAACTAGGCTACGTTTAATAGAAGGGCGTATAAGAAAGATACACTGCAAAAAAATAATCACCTTTAGTTTAAAGAAATACCGCTTCTTTCATTTGAACTTAATCATTGCATTACTGTGTTTAATATAAAGTTTCATTGTGTAAGGCTTTAACACACGAGGAAAAAAACTGAAACTTTCCTCTTTGCTTGTATAATATTTTCAAAATAAATTTACAATGCTAATTAATATTTAGCCTTTTTACCCCTAAATTTAAAGGGACACCACTGTGTTTCAGGAAGCACTGAACACAGTGGGTACTATTTACCCTTAAAATGAAATATTAAAAGAGAATGAAAAATATATTGAGATTCCTTGTTATTCATTGCAAATTTTAAAGTATTTTTTTAAAACCATAAACAGACCAAAAAGAAAAAACCGTGACCCCGATCTTAAGTTCTTGCTTCTTTTACACAAAGAACCTTAACGTTTCTCCAGCAACAAAGAACCCTTGATATAAAATAAATTAGAAAAACTTTAAGTATCACAGTAATTGGTTATACCTGACTTTGTTTAAATAGCTAGTTAGAAAATACGATTTCTTAACTGGTCTTACTCTTTACCCACAGAAGTATATCGTAATCCGTACATAATATTATTCTATAAATGAGTGGAAGATAGACAGGAAAAAAAAAAAAAAAAAAACTTGCTTTAATATTTCTCGGTTTTGTTAAAATATTTTCAAACAAAAGGAACGAATAAACTACATCAAATGTAACTAATGTTTTGATAAGAAAATTTTATATATCTCATTAAACTTAAATGCTACTGGAATTAAAAATAAGATTTTAACAAACAAAAAAATAAGAAATCTTTCCCGCTTCCCTGTGTTTATATTTCCAGAATAAATTTTAAATGTTAATTAATATCACGCTAGAGTTTCTCCAAAACTCAGAGGCACACCACTGCGTTTCAGGAAGTTCTCTTCCAAACCAGCTGTAGAAAAAAAAAATTACCAAAACTGGGGAACCTCTCACTGTTTTTTTACAAGTTCATAAACATTTATCTAAAAGCCACAAAACGATTAAAACAAGAAGCTTCAGTGACCGCACCACAAGCTCTTCCTGTTTCGTTTGCACAAGGAGCCCTTATGTCACCTCCCCAACAAAAGAACCCCGTGATTCTATGGCAAAGAGACGAGCCTCGCTTCAAAAACACAGGCACGCAGTATTTTTCCTCGGAGGGGACGTTACTCCTGTGGCAGCACAGGCCAATATCGACAGGCGTAACTAGACAATAAATGGACAACATTGACAGCAATATATACCCCGTTGGGATGCAATGCATCAGGGCTGCCGAACACTAAGTGCATTTTGGCGACGTGGATCGAATACAGCAGAAGGAAGAAGGAAGTGAAAAAAAATATATAATAATAATGGCAGGATAAATAGATTGGATATGCCTGCTAAAGCGGACATAAGCAGAATTTCAGCCGATCTGGAATTTGGGGAGGGTGGAACCTTCAGTAAGAAGAAAGGAAGCTTTTCTCTCTTTGGCAGCTGGATGTGCACAAGGGAAATCTCATTTGACGCATTATGACTAGGGGTGATGGGGATTTAAGGAGATTAAATTAATTATTGGGCAGTTGTGTTCCAAAATGGTAACGAGAAGGAGAAGGCTAGATAGGATGTCCATTATGACGATCCGGGGAAGAGCCTTGAATGAAGAATGGGTCAAGGGATTACGCGTTCGTTTTATGCGGATTAAGGTTATCATGTAATCCATAAAACTAGCGAGTTGGATTTGGTTTTATTAGTTTGCTGTATTTGCATGATTAATACTTTGTTCCTGAAAGGACATTTTTTTCAAATTAGAAGGATTACAGAATTTCAAAATAGTTCTTATGATACTAAAAAGAAATTCCTTTAATTGCTGTGTCCATATGGCATTAATTTATAACCCAGTTTAGCTTAAAGTACTCATTCAAAATTTCATATTTAATGCAATAAATACAAAGCTAATGTTAATAGCATGTTTCATTTAATGATAATGCTTTCAAAATTGGATGTTTTGAATACAAAATAATACGTCAAAATATTTTTCATAGTATTTTTTAAATCTCAATGTATAGTATCCGTTGCACTCCTTTAAAAATATTACTTTTGCCGTTACATTAAATTATATGCGTTCTAAGGAGTTGAAATTCTTAAATATAACTAAAAAAGCAATTAATGTAACGATTAAACTTCCATTTTTACTAGATAATGAAATTAATTTAGTGTCCAAAACATTTTTTAACAGTAAACACACTTGAGTATTTCATATATTAATTCTTAAATAAGCCAAAGCCCATAAAACAAATTTATATCATTATTTAAAAATGCCTTTTCTTGATCAGCTGTATCAACAAAATATTCTTTTTAGACGATTTCTTATAAAATTTTAAAAGACTTAATTTTTCATTATTATTCAAACAAATATTAAAAAAATTTTTGAATAAAATCACAGGATTTAAAAAAAAATATTTTGAGCATTGTTCGCGAAATATCAGAATTATTTTCTTAAAAGATTCAATACAGGATAAAAGATTTCAAAGATTTAATTAATGAAATATTTAAACTCTTACGAAGAAAATATATATATACCCATCAAATTCTAAATTAAAATTCACTATCGAAAATTAGTAATTCATTTTTTAAATCGTTAATAAATTATTGTCTTCAAATGTTTTTCTAAATTAAAGAAACACGAATGTATCTTGTTGGTATTTCAAAATGTAAACAAACTATTAAAAGTTTCATATATGTATACAAACTTATGTGTAATATATTTTGTTCTGAATTACATTAAACTACAAAACTCGGGAGAATACTTACTGCAGAATACTTGAGCTTGTTAAAATGTGCATCCATTTAGAAAATAATATAAAATTTTAATTTAAAACCCATTTAAATTTTAAGCTAACAAATTGATTGCAATACATTAATATGAATAAAATACAAATCAAGCATAAAATATACAAAACAAAACAAACTAGCCAGACATTCAGCTCTACATTCAGCTGCATCTATTAGACCAAAAATATTTTTATAAATCAAAATTCGATACATTTATAAGACCTCCTCAGACATCAAAAGTCCTTTGTTTTATTTTTCCCGAAAAAGATACTCCTTTCAAATATAACCCAAATCCGTCTGAGAAATCATTATTTTTTCAGAAAAACTTTGGGGAAAAAGGGTATAAAAGTAGCTTCGATAAAATTTTCAAAGAAGGATAACGGAGATAATCTTTCAATCGGACAGTTTCGGTAAAGGACAGTGCAATCTATTTCGAGAGTATGACTTTTCCACAGAATGTCATAGTGGCACTGAATCACGGCACTGGCAGAAAAGACGAAAGGAGACAGGATTCGAAATAGCATCCATTGATCATCAGCTAGTTAAGTTGTATTCGATACTTCAAATTTTCTTTATTCGGTAGATGTATGTGATTCTATTCCAATTTTCCATTCTTCAGCCAACGGAGTTTAAAGTGATTTAATAAGGAAAAACGACAACGGAAAGAAATTGAATTTTTCAGTAAGCCAAGTGAGTTTAATAAGAAAATGCAGGAACATTTTTTAAAAATTTGCTTTCTCAGCTTGTGTGTGTGTGTGTTTTAACTAAACATTATCTTAACAAACAAACCTTTTTTATGTAAATTCTATGCGAATTTGAATTTTGAAAATTATTTTTATTTCCTCTAACACAATCTCAAATGAGAAAAACTAAATTAGGAAAAAATTTGTAGTTCAAAATAAAAAATCTCACCATTTGTATGCTATTAGCAAATTTATGATTACTTATTCATTATTCTGCGTACACTTTAGGTTTGGACAAATCTTCACTTGTTTTATATAGTTCTTTTAATGCAAAATCAATACATGGATAATTTTTGGGAAAACATGTACCGCATTAAAGAGGATCTAGAGTAATTTAAAAGACAAACAGAAAATATGAATCGCTTAAATTCCCAAACATGAGAAAATATACATAAAAATGACAAAATTTTTCCTGCATAAATAAGATGAAACAATATTGCAGTTAATAATGAATTATCACATTTAATACGAAAGTGAGTGAGTGAGTGAGTGTTCATCAGCTTCGCACTCTAAAGCAACACTGAGGCTTTTGGCGATGGACCTAGTAATTTTGAACCTAGGTCAATTGACGAGGGAAACACTTGAGCTGGCGCCCCTTTTCAAACTACCACACAACTTCAAAGAAAGGACCTTGAGCCTCGAAATATTTAAAGTGCATTAGTTCCCCTACATATTATTATATTCTTATATGGCACTAGAGCTCGAACTCATGATGAGTTCCATGAGTTCGTGACCATAGCCATTAAGCTACCGCGATCACTCATTAATTGTGAATAAGAACTTGAAAAATATACAAACATTTGTAAATTTTATAACTAAATATAATTCTTAACTCTCTTACTACTAGCGAACTTAATTTACATTCTTACAACTAGCGCGTTTTTTAGTTTTCTTTTTAAATAACGAAATTAGAATTGTTTTTTAAAAAGACAATGCATTTCAAACATTTGATGATAAAAATTGTTTTATATCAATACTTATTGACAACGCAGTTATAATGATGTTATTTACTGGAATTACTACAAAGAGACATGTTTTTCCTTTAAAATGAGAAATGTTGGACTACATATAAATACCGCACATTTTATTATTTCATTAATTTTGTTTGAATTTTTTAAGTTTTAAGTGTAAATATTAGATTAATTAAATTAATATTTAATTTTTTTAAAGTTTTCCTTATGTTTAGCCGTGTGTTATACTGTTCTTATAGTGTTTATTTCTTTTTCCAGCTTTTTACCTGGATAAAGAAAGTCTAGGCTTGTATAACCCACAACAAAATCGACCGAAAGATATCCATTTTTAATATTTACACGGCTCCCTGAACGAATTCGTCTCATAAGGGACTTGGACCCGTCATAAACCGCTGCCGCTTTCCTAAATGTGCGTAAAGCACCGCAAATGGGGCAAACGTAATTTGTACCCGTTACGCTGTGCGTCATTAGAAACGACGCCACATCACGGCCCGTTACCTCGAGTGCAATAAAAACGTTAAGGCGAGAAACGTTAAAAAAAAGTAAATAAAAAAACACCTTCTATCTTTCTTTTTCCCTCTAGATTTCTTTCTCTTTTCTAGCATGTTGATACTGCACATAAATGCATATAAAGCTCATGGAATGTGAAAGCGCAACTATGAAGATAGTATCGGATGCCTTTCTGATACATTTCATTGTAGTGATCATTGGCGATATGAAAAGCATATTCACGCCACAAAAAAGCCGTTAATTTATTTTTCAACGCTTTTTGGTGTTACCTTAATATTAAGTGAAGAGATATCCGTGAGGAAACTACACCAAAAAACGATCGTTTTAGGGAACAGAGAGAGAAAAAAATATATTGTTGATGGAATATTCTTAATCTAGAAATGACAAAGTGGTTTTATCTTTCGGAGTGATCTTCATGAAAGAGTTTTAACTAAAGTCCCTAACTAAAAATTGAAATCGGTGTTTTGTTCCTTTTAGACAATGCTAATCATCATATAGTTGGAAAATTTCTAAGCCCAAATTTTTGTCCCTTTCCCGATTATAAACTTTATTTGAACAAAATAAGAATAATTTAAAAATTTAATAAAATTCAATAGTTTTATTCACATTTAGGAAATTAAAATTCATCTGTAGAAGATTTTTGATGGTTTTAGAAAACCTTACAATCAGAAATTTTGTAACATATTAATATATCATTTTATTAAATAGAAAATCTATTTGATTTGATAGAAAATTAATTTTAAAGAACAAAGAATCTGTAATCATTTACATGAGAGATTTTCTTAAATATTATGTTTCATTTCTAAAGTCACTCTGGCTTTATAATATTACAGTAAATACATCGCTCATTTACATTTAGAAATATATTTGATAACATGTTTAAAATTTGACATTCTGTAAGCTTTCTAAAAAAATATTTTTAAAAAATGTTAATTTTAAAATAAGTATTTCAATTTTTATAATTAGTACACGAATGAGTAACAAAATAAATAATATAAAATTTTTTTAAAAAATTTCACTTAAAATAAAAGCGGTTTTTTTTACTTCCGAATATTGTAAAAAAAAAAGTTTAATTTTTCAACGATAAACATTATATAATTTTTGACATTTAATTTTTCTTAATAAAGACGTTTTGAAAAAGGTGCGTGTTGTATTTATTCTAAAACTACTTATCAAGTGAACGTCTACTGGCGACGAACCTAGTAATTTTGGAACCTGTGTCAAGTGAGAGGACGACACCTGAGCTGGCACCCCCTCTCCAAAGGCCAGCAGGACCTTGAACCTCAATAGGTTTAACGGGCATTGAACCAGTGGCGTAACGCAGAATATTAGGGCTCCCCCTGCAAAATCAGGTTTTAGGCCTGACAAAGGGTAAGTACTTGGCGTCAGTCAGGCTTTGGGCCCCTCAGAACCCTGGAATCGTCCCTCACCGCGATGCGGGGGTGTACGTTGCGACACTGCATTGAACCCTATACTCGGGTGGGTGGGAGGGTCTTCATTACACTAGGGCTCGAACTGATGACAAGCCAGCCACGAGATCATGACCATAACCACTAGGCTACCGAGGCCGCAACTATTTATCAAACACATAATGGAAAAGTGTAATATTAAACAGTATATTTTGATTAACATTCTATATATTGAAATGAAGTAGAAGATTATGTAAATGGATAATTAAGTTTAACATCTAAAATTATACGAATTATACAAATTATATATATAAATTCGTATATTAAATTGGATTTGAATCTGGAAACATAACTAGTCTCTACAGTTGATAATAAACAATGCACTAAAAAAATCTAATTTCAACCAAGTATTCCCCCCCCCCAATTTCGTAAATATTAAGTTAAATAGAATCACTTATATATATTTTTTTTTTCTTTCTCGCAAAAATTCAACTCAATTATTATTTTTTTTAATCCGACGTTATAATAATAATAATTTTAAACCTTTCTTTAAATCGTTCCTTTTAAAATTTATATACAATAATGTTCCACATCACTTTATTTATATCAATTTCTTATTCTAAATTAAACAAAAAATCTTAACGTTTTATCACGCAATCTAATTTTCATCATCCAAGGGAAAATTTCCCCAAATCGTTTCCATACAAAAAAGATTACATTCAGAAGAAGAAAAAAATCATTCTAATTGAAAGGTACACACACTGATGACCGTGAAAGGCGGAGACAATACATGTCCGTCAATCTTAAAATAACACACTGTAATAGCTGTACTCGAGTCGAATTGGAGGAACACCCATATAAACTTAGTCAATCCGGATACCACACCCAATGTTTAATTAGCTAAGGGAAAAGGAAAAAACGAGCCTCCCTTGATAGGAGGGGTAAATATCTTTATTGTAATTGTCCAATATCCTCTAAATGGACAAATCGAAAAAGATGTACAAATTGTAGAGACAGGAGTTTAGTTGGATATTCAGTCATTACCATGGATGATGTGATTGTCGGAAATTTTAAGAGAATGATTTCCGATTGGCAGACTGGTTATCGTTTTAGAAAGAATAAAAAAGATGGAATATGTAATTTACTTAATTAGGAAGCCATTAAAGTCAATGGTATTTGTTGAATGAAATATCTATTTCTTAGATATTATTAATTATCTAAGATAATTTTATAAAATGCAGTTAAGGTTATCCGCTTCCACACCACAGGTCCGGGGTTCTATCCCCGGGCTCGGCAAGGTCGACTCAGCCTTTCATCCTGTGACGGGCTCACGCGTTTTTTTCATTAACATGTCCTTTTGGGTTCTTTGGGGCCAGAATAAATGGCAATTCTTTTCCAACCAACCCGAGAAGTAAAACGTGAATGAAAGATGCAAATTAGGAAGCTTTTAAATAACAGAAGTTTAGAGTAAGCGGGGTGGCATTTCGGGAGTGTTGTGATAGTCCGGGTTGCAAATGTGAAGAGTAATATTCGTGAAGTTAAGTGACAGTCAAGAGAGGTTACCCGTGACAGAGAGCCTTTAGTCAGGGTGCATACCATTGCACGCCAGCGAACCGCAACTTCAGCTAGGATCAGATAGATTGCTGCTTCGTTGGACATTAAAGTAGGAGTTACCATTTAAATATTCGGATCTGTGTTTACATTGAAATTGAGCTTAGGCGAGTTAGTTATTGATAGTGGTCCGGGTTACGTTATTTCGGTATTATATATATTGTGTGTTTCACCACCGTAGATTCTCTCACATATCATATTATTATCTAATCTGTTATTGGTTTAAGTTAAGATCTTAATAAAGTAATATTAAGATTATGGCAGCTTCTAGTTCTTCATTTATTCCTACACCTCTAGCTCACGCTGATAATCTAGGAGAAGGGCACCCAAGGGGGGCGCTCTTACAATCCTTTCAGTGAGTCGATAAATGAATACCAAGCTTGCTTAGGACTAAACACTGGGGGTATCGCGCCAGACTGACCACCTGATTGGAACATCTAATCATGCACCTCAGAGCCCAAGGTCACGAATACTGAAATAAGCACAATAGGCTTTGGTCCTTATGAGTTTTTGCGCCACTGAGTTTAGTTTAGTTAAAGTTATAGTTTACAATAACAAGAACCTAGTTAATTGAACAACGAACGCGTTGAGAGGTCCGAGCTTCACAATTTCAAACTGAAACAAACTATAAATATGTCATAGTTGGTTGAAAGCGAACTTATCGAGAGGTTCGAGCCTCGCAGTTACAAACAGACAATCTTTTGAGACAAACTTTAAATAAACAACTCATGTCTCAAAGTCCTCACGTCGGTTCAAAGTAAATATGGAGAATGGTATGCCAACTCAGGAAATGTTAGTATGTTCAACCACATGTATAATACACACGTGTCTCTCAACCACATGTTTTATTTAATATTATGATTAACAAAAAACAATTATCTTATCTCGCGATATTTCACGAAAAAGAGAATTATCCAAAGAATAAATTGTATTTTTAGGGACTAAAAATCTCTGTAATTATCAAACTTCAATAAAATATTCCTTAAATTTTTTAAGTAATATATAAAATATATTTTATTATTAGATAAATCATAAATGTAAGTTATTAGAAACAAAAAAGCAACTTAGATTGTGACGCAGCTAATTATACGAGTATAAAATAATTACAAATTAATTAACGGTTTCCTTTTAATAATTTATTTTGTTATAAAAAATAAATAATTTGGGGAACCAATATTTGTTTTATTTTTTACCTTAATAAACAAATTGTATTTCTAAAACCATTTTAATTTAAACAAATAAGCCGTTTAACATACAAGTTGTAATTATTTATTTAAATGCCTGAATTTTATTGAATGTTTAGTATAGTCACATTTGGAAGAAGCATGAGAGAACTACTGGTAGCCTACTTCGTAATTCTGAACGAAGATCAAGTGATAGAAGAACAAATTAGTTGACAACTATTCTCCAAACTTCTATTCGTTGCCAACTTGAGCACTTTCAGCCTCAACAAATTTAACACGCGTCGAACCCAAAACATGACAAGCCTTTAATGGTTTCTAGATTCGAAAATCAGCTCATTTGAAACATTTCCATTCACAAGTTCGTTACCACGCCTTCTTGGTTATTAAAACCTAAGCAGCTGATTTTTAGCTTCAAATTAGAAAGAAATAAGAAAACAAAACACTTCACGGAGGGATTATTACAAATTTAATTGCTAAATAAAAGAGAAATATCAGGTTTAAATTCATATCAAAAATTTAAAACAAAATTTTTTGATGAAAATAATTTCTGATTGTGAAAAAAATGTCACTCAAAATAACTTTTTCTGCTAAAACAAATCACCTAGATTGTTGTTCTTTTCATATTAGTTCCGTAACTTAATCATTTAGTCTGGTTTTTCAATGGAAAAAAATACTGGGATAATATATTTCTAAAGTATAATTTTTCAATTATTAAATTAAATTTAACATAAAAACTTAATTCAATAAATCTTCACAGTATTATCAATTTTTATTTATAAGATAGAATTTTGATGCTATAATGACTTTAAATATATTATTTGAATAGTAGGTAATGATATTATTTTAAGCGATTAATTCTCCAAATAAACTCTTGTAATAAGCAATTATTTAAAAAAATGTTCTTGATTCATTATTCTATGTCAATATCTACTTACTGACTTAATCAATCAACATAACTGCTCTATCGATGCAAAAAGAATTTTTTTTTTGCATTATATATATTACAATAGTTTCAACAATACAAAGACAACAGAAAAAAATATTAAAAGGAGTTCATTAATCAAACAATGAAAGATAATAGCATAGGAAAATCAACATGAATGAAATGATTGCTCCGTAAAACCACTTTCACGGCAATAATTCCTACTTTGCAGGGAAAACATTACACACGATGTAGTACTGCAATTGGAGCATGACATGACGTGATATACGATTTTTCCCTTTCCTCCTTTTTTTAAATACTAATGCTGAAAAAGAACCGTCCTCTTACAAGTAATTCATTACACTCTGTAACAGTATAAAAAAAAAATCAATGTTACCGTGACGTATAATAGGCTTTTTTCTTACAATAGGGGAAACCTTTGTTTAAATATTTGGTAATTTAAACTGCAAACATTTTTTTACGACCGTATTGTGTGCATTTCATGGTTTGTTCACTTTTTATTGAGAAACACTTTTTATTTACTGAAACTTTTTTTTTGTTTCTTTCATTTAATTTTTTTATAAGTGCTTTTAAAGATTTAAAAAAATTTTTTTATTCTTGTATTTTCAAACAGAAGGGAATTTAAAAAAAGCAAACAATTAATTTGAAAGCAAACTTACATAAGGCTTTTTATTCTGAGTTTTTTTTTATTTATATAATTTAAAAAAAGTTATTTAATTATTAGTTCACGCAATGACAAAGAAATATCCATTATAAAAACTGTCATTACATTGTACTTTTCTTTTTTTTATTCCAATAATTATAATAATTAAATAACGTTTCAATGCATGTTATATAGTAATAATTTTTTTTATTGAAAATTCATTATTTGCGTTTCTGTAAATTTGGTCTATACGTTGAAAAACTATTTGAATATATATATATATATATATATATATATATTTCTTTTTATTGCATCGCATTATTTAATACTTTTTTGTCCATTCAAATTCATCCTGATTACACACATTAAAAATAACATCCACCAGTAAATTACGAAAAAAATGTTTAAAGAAAGAATTTTTTCTTTTTAATATGCTAATTTAACAGACTGAAAAAATTTTAAAAAAAAATCTTTAAAAGGGTTAATAACTGTTAGCTATCAAAATGGGCCCCCACTTTTTACCAGCTTTAAATAAATAAAAATATAATGTTAAGGTTGGCAATTCTTTTGACTAAACTTGGCCCGTCAACGTTATACGTATTGTAAAATTTATCTTAATGCAGGCTGTCTCATTTTATTTTTCCCTCGACCCCCAATTTTAAATTTTTTTAAACAATAAAAATTTTTATCGCACCCCAACCCCCTGCAATAACAATGCATTGAATGCAGTAATAGTGCACTTTGACGCTAAAGCTACAATAGGACCTTAATTATAAACCGTGCAGATTACAAAAGGAAGAATTATACGTTTTGTATAAGTCGCAGGAAAATGACGAAATTAGGAATTTCATGAAATCCCTAAGGGATAGGATCAATTGACGGGAGATGTTAAAATAATGTCTTTTCAAGGTTATTTCCATGATGAAAGTACGTGATTTTATCAAACCCTGAACTGTTTCAGTGAAATGATGAAATGAACTAGTCAGGATTTGCACTAGCAAAATGCTGTCCAAGAGGGGGAGACACCTGAGGGGGGTCGAGTCCTTGTACTTTCTAACCACATACAGGTAGTACTATAGATCCCCTAAATATCAACCGCATATCTTTAAAAAAAAATGGCACCATAGGATTAACATAAGGATTGATATTTTAGTGTGTAAGCAACCGAGAGAAAAGATGTTACACATAAAAAAATACTAGCCTAATTTTTTAATTATTTGTTAATTAGTTTCGAATAAATAATTTGTATTTCATTGACTCTATCGTTGTATTATTTACTTTTACGTTTAATAATGCACCCTTATTTGTTAAATAAACACTTTTAAACACTTGACAATATTATTTCATCATTTCACTGAAACATGTCAAGGATTTGTTCAAATCCTTTACTTTTATCAGGGAAATGACCTTGAAGAAACGTCATTTTAACATCTCCCATCAATTGATCATCTCCCTTAGGGATTTGATAAAATTTCTAATTCCATCGTTTTCCTGCGACATATACATTACTTTTAAGTAACAGATATTTTAAATAAGTTAATTTCAAGTAATAGGATTATTATTTCGTTACTTTTCCTTTCTGCATTTACAAGTATGTATGTATCATTTTAAATTTTATTTGATATTTTTATTACATCAGAATGTGCATATATTTCATGTTGTACTTCCTTTCAGTAAACTAATAATTTTTTAAAATAATCTTTTAGTTTTGACTTTTTTTATATGCTCGAGTTTCACTTAGGTTTATCATGCCCCACCCCCTCCCCAGGGAGACGCTTCCCACAGTTTGAGAATCACTGATATATAGAATAAAGTACAAGAATAACTGTTTTTACTGTTCTCTTATTAAAATATCCTTTTATTTATTTATTAGGGAAGATGTAATATACTTCAATTAAACTTAGTATTTCACTTTCAGATTTATTTTTCAAAAAATTTTTAAATGATCATAAAAAAAATTGATTGTTTGTATTATTATTATTGTTAATTGTGTCTGTTTCATAAGATATGTTTCTGTATAAAATTATAATATCTGATAAAAAACGTCACAAGCAGCTCTGAATTTTTTAATCCATTTATTAAATTATATATATATATATAAATAACCTTAAATTATATATAGTAAGGAATCATTTTTAAAAAAGCAAGGCCGTCCAATACCCTCCTCTTCCAATGTGGCTCTCGAGGCTCCTGTACTAGGCCTAGGTATAATTATATGCAAAATAATGATTTTTTAAAAATATATTTGTAGGCATGTACTAAACTTTAAATTAATTACATTTGTTTCTTTAAAACTTTTTTGTTTTTGGGAAAAAGGTCTGACTAATGGTCACTTCCAATATTTTCAATAGGAAAATTGAATATTCACCTAATCATTCAAATATTGAGACTTAACCCTTTAACAGCCACAGGCGTATATATACGTCTCTCTCAACCGGTACGTTAGATGGCCCTGACGTACATATACGTCTTTTCGAAATACAATCATAATTTTTGCGTTGCTATCAGTAAAACTATTTCGAATATTTTGGAATATTGTAAAATGATCATGACAGTGTTTACGATGGATTTATTTTCCCAGAGAAAGATTTGCTTATTTATACCTTACCTTTTCCCGCAAATACGCATATCTCAGTGGCGCAGACAAGAGGGGGGGGAGAAGTCCCGGGTCCAGCCATCCCCATAGCCCTTGAATTTTTTCTCGATTTATTATAATCCTATGTATATAGTATGCAAACGTTAATTAGGCATTTGTTATTAATAATTAATTTTATTATTTAATTTTAATTATTTATTCAATAATTAATTTTCTAATGTTTTTCCCCCGAAAGTTGACAAAATCAAAAGAATATGTTGGGCGACGTATTGGAGCATGATACGAGAATGATAGACTTTCGACCCTGGACCCCTACTTTGAAAAATTCCTGTGAGCGCCACTGGCGAACCTTTAAGTAAAACAGTGGCGGTGGATAGTAAATCATGTAATTTTTAATCGGCAGTTAAAAGGTTAATTATTGGCATATTTTCAAAAAAATACGAGATATTGGTTTTATTGGAACGTCGTCGCTGTTTGTGATCCCATGCATTAAAATGCAAATGCTGTGTTTTTAGACTGGTCTGTGCTCTTAATAAAGTAAATTTTTATTGGTATGGCGTCGGATAAATATCCATTAAATAACTCCCATCCATAAACAACCCTTAACTTCCACACATGAGACAATGTGATCGTGGCAGGCAAATCCTTCAAGGGCTTACATCCCTAAAAAAATGGTCCTTCCAATGTTTAAACAGCTATCCCCAAGATTTATCATTGCAATTACATTTAGGAAATAGCATCTCAGGAAAGTAAGAGTAACTGCCCAGGGCGGCAGGAAAAGCATTAAGGAAAAGCTCTTAGCGGACCCGGGATTAGGAGAAAACGGGAAAGATTTAGGCTTCTGCGACCCTTACATATACGAGCCGATCTTTCTTGGCCGGAATGAATTGCCTCATAACGTAGGCGCTGCGATCTTTAAGCCAGGGCCACCAGATCCACTGATCTATCGCCCAGATTGGCGTTTTGTCCTATCTTCCGCAAACAGCAGCACGCTATTTTTGTTTTTCGCAAAAATGTTGCGGAAAAGTTTTTCCGAAATTGAGCCCTAAGACTTCAAAGGCGAACTAAATTGGCAATTTTGGGGGAGAAAAGAGAAATCCGAAAGGGTGTAATTTCCGCCTCGTCATAAATTTTGTCATGTAGCTCTGGTGGTGGAGAAACTGCGAGATGTCTTAGGAAGTTGGTATTTTATATGCAAAGGAACAGGTGAAAAAGGCAAATATCACTAGAAAAATTTAGAATGTCTAAAAAGTTTAATATTTGTAATAACTTGAGTTTCTGTCAACTCTTAAATATAGAAACTCTGATATTTCTTTTGTTAATTAATTACTATATATAATTATGTATAACTAAAGTTTTTTTAATGCATAAAAGAATTCAAGAATTTTTTAGGAAAAATAATTTAATGAGACACGATGAGAAATTTTTAATTAAAAAAAAATCATCAGCGTAACAGTTTATTTTTTAAAATATTTTCACCAGCATCAGGCGTATAGTTAAAAATAAAATAACCTAGGATTTAAAAGTATCACTTTACTTTAATTTTTTTTCTTCTCAACATAAACTCTACAGTCGATTAAAAGATCATTTTTCTCTTATAAGAAATGTCATGATATTATTCCTTTTAACTAAATCAAGTTAATAGGCTTTTGCTTTTTAAAAGGTTGTTCTTAAAGATCCATTTTGTAATACTTTATTTCAAAGCTTTCTAAATTTATTCAATAAAAATAAAGAATAATTTATTCACCAACATTTATTTCCTACTTTTTCAGGTGCTAAATATAATAACGAATATTTAGATAAAATTATTTTACACGGTTTGAACAGTTTAGAAATTTTTTAAAACAATTTGTGTTATCCTTTTGAAACTAATTTGGCGTTTTCTTTGACGTTACAGTAAATCTTAACTGTCAACTTCTTACAGAAGAAATGTTAGATGTAAAAGTAAACTTTAATTTGACTTTTTAATAACGTCACACACTAAAGCAACTCGAATGCTATTAGCGGCGGAAATCGTAATTTTGAACCGCATTCAAATGATGAGAACGACACCTAAACTCTGGCACCCCATTTTTCTAACCTCCACTCCCCCTTAACGGGAGAACTTTGAGCTCAACCGACTTAACGTGCATCAGCTCCTCCACACGGTGGGTTTTCAATGACATCAGGACTCGAGCTTGAGAGTCATCGACTACGAGTTCATGATCATGACCATTCGGCTACCACGCCCATGATTTGTAAAAGAAATTGACCATATTAAAATAGAACAAATTAAAGAAGAGAGTTAAATACTAGCAAGTGGTGAAAAAGCTATAATAATAAAACATAAATTAGCAGCTTATATCAATTAAGTTCCAAGACGCTAGCGGTTTATTTGGTTCAAGATTTGGAGTGTTGAATGTGTAAATGTTCTATCATCCAATTAGCCGCATTATGATAGTTTCTCGCAGATAAATACTTTTTTCATTAATCATAGCCATACATTAAAGCATTTGATTAATTAGAGAGATTATAGTAAATTTAGAAAAATTTATTTTTGTGCTGGTGATTCATAATGGATGCTACACCTACAATTGCGTTGAGTTGGATCGGAATTTTTTTAGGAACGATAATATTCAGAGTTTAGAATTTTAATCTGTTACAAATTTTAACTAGCAAAACTGAATTTCATTTTTTAAAAATTTAAGATGGCTTTTTAGTATACATTCTTTAATCTTTTTTTAAATCATTAAAAAGCACACAGTGTAACTGATAATTTATTTAACAACACATTCTCCCCCTCACCCTCTTGTTAAGGGGTCACCGTAAAATGTACACAACTTTTTTTATGTTTATATTTTTATGCTCTTTATGAGAGAACATACATCAATAATACATTAATTTCAATATACAGTTACAAAACTTTGTATTGAATACAAAAAGAGCCTGGCCATTTTAAATACACGATTATCTTAAAAAAAATTAAGTAAAGTAAATGAAAGAGTTAAATGCAGATGTCACGTGTTCAAGTTTTGGTTTCCGCTTCGACATAATGTCTCTCTCTCTCTAAATAGTTAAATAACTGGCTAACTAATGTAGCAAGAACTACAAAACTTGGTACGCATATTTAGGAAAGTCGCACAATTAAAATGAGGTAATAAAAAAATTCGGTACTTCCTTCATTTTTAGAGAGTGAAAGAGATTAATGTATCCCCCTTAAACCTAACGAAAACAACTTATATAATAAATATTATTAATTTTCTATAATTAAAACGGAAATAAAACATCTATACGTTTGATTTCCTACATGTATACATGTAAGAAAAGTCTATAAATTTGACAGGTATTTCATAACCGTACAACACAGAACATTTTCATTAAAAGTCTCTGTAAATAAAATGATCATTAATTTTATAAATACTAATTTACTCATACACACATTTACTCACGACACTATTTACTGGTACCTTAGAAATTGTTTTAACTACAACCTTACAAGGCTCGACCTTCATAAAGACTCGTTACAACCGGATATTTGCAAGAGTATAAATTAAGGCTACAAGAGAAGTATTTAATTCGGAGCTCGTTAACTGTAGAAAAATGAATCACAAACTAACGAATCACGTGGTCTCATTAGAGTTTGTTTTATTACTCAATTATAGGAAAGAATTAGCTTCGCTGTGTTCCAATTTCCTTACCGGGTTATAAATATGTATCGCACCTGGGGATTACACGAAAAATAGATTTCGCTTCCGTTGGGGAGCAACTTGTTGGTGAAGAAAAAAAAAAAGTTGCTTGAAGTTCGAATAAATTGGGATAAAATGCTGGATTAATAGTTATTGATTTAATTTAATGATTTTTGGTTTGGTTAATGGAATCGTGCTTTTTATAAGGGGTCTCAGGGGTGTTAATTTTGTCTTGAGGACTGAAAATATAAATATTCAAATGGACATAATTCTTCGAAATTTAAATTCGAATCTGCTACACGTTATTTATAAAAGAATGAGGTTTCAAAAATGTAAAAAGTTTTTTAAATATAATCATAATTTTAAAAATTATAAGCATATTAATATAAGAAACATTTCTGTAAGTAATTTTTACGTTGCCCATGCTATTTTCTAAAATAGTAGCCTTTGATTTATATAAAACTTTATAGAATTATAAAATGTATCATACTCTTTAAACCCTGGCTAATTTTAGTATTATATATGTTTTGTATATCAAAATATTTGTAAAATATTGAAATTTTTTTAAAAAAAATTAAAATGTAATATTTTTATTTTTAAGAAAAATATTATTTATTATTCTATTTATACAAAAAAGCTACAGTGTAATAAGGATACATTTAACTTTATAAATCAATTTATTGCTATTAATTAGAGCTACTATTTTAGAAAACATCATGCGCAAAGTAAAACTTAATTAATATTTCTTACAGAAATGTATCTTATTTTCATATGCTTAAAATTTTCAAAATTATGATTATATTTAAAACTTTTTTTTGAAGCCTCATTCTTTAAAAAAAGATTCAATTTTTTAAATTTTTAATTTAAAAAGTTTATATATATTTGTTGTTCATATTTAAAGCCCTCAACAAAGTTCATCCTAACCCCTTTAAAATAAATATTTTAGTGTGATTTTATTTAATGAATTATGATTTTAAAATGAGAAAAAAAAATTTAAAACTCATGAAAATGGTTTGACATGACTTGGAAAGAAACCTTCAACTTAATATGTCTTTAAATGTTAAAGAATACGACCCAAATGTGGAGTATTGTTTTACATAGAAAAAGTGAAATGTTAATATTATATTCTGGCTTTGCTATCCAATAGAGAGCAGCCTATTTTATTATGCACCTCGTTTTTACTTGAGTTGACCCATTTTTTCAGGTATAAAATGTGTTAGGCATTTTTTTCTCCTATACCATAAGCTAAATGAGCTATCCTCATTACATGTTAAAAGAAAGAAATAATTATCATAAAATATTTTTTGTTTGAAATTTTAAAAACTCTATATTATAAGCAGATGTATGAATTATAAAGTTACAAATTTTCTTGAAAGTTTAGACATTTTTCTATCTGAAAATGTGCTCCGCGTTTAGTTCTGCTCTTGTTCATTTGGCGAAGACAACCTTAAAATAATTTTACAATTTTTTTTAACACAAATTGTATTTTTAATTTAAATTCTCTTAGAAGCATTGGTGAATAGTTTTATTGAATTAACTAAAAATTGAATTATATTGTTTTGTAAAAAATTAAGTGTATGTGCCTTTTGAGCGATTTTTTTCTTGAATAAGGGGAAGGAAACAGTTTTAAATTGCAATGTAATACATAACGGTTTATATTAAAAAATTGGAATCTAACCAAAGTTTAAATATATATTCGTCTAATTGTGTACACAACTATATTTATAGAATAAATTTGCCTAGTAAGAAAATACTTTCATTAGGACTTATACGATAAATATTTTTAAATGAAATGATATGTATAGTACTTTTCAGATTTTTCAATACTACTAATGTAATGAAATACTTAAGAACAAATTTATTTAATTACCAATTATTACCTGTAATAAATATTAAATATTCGTGCCAAAATTAAAATATTTTTTCTTTTATTGAATTTTTTAATGATTTTTTTTTTACTTAAGAATCTAAAGTTTAGCTTTAAAAAGAGTACGATTCATAGAGGAATAAAATAAGACAGCTTAATAATAATTGCCGACAGACATTCATTATGAAATTCACCCTCCCCCAAATAAAATATTTAAAAAATCAAGCCTCTGCCAACTTTGGATCACTATGGAATAAAAAAATTACCATACTAACCATTTTTGAAAATTTAATAATTGTATCTGATACCGAAATTTTCAAATGCTCAAGAAATTACAACTTAATGCTATTACAAACCATTTTAAATTTTAGTTTTCGTACATAAATATGCAAAAAATAAATATATTCTATAAAATCCAGATCAACAAACACAAAAAAATAACTGGATCTATTTGCCTCTTCTACTACTTTTCTGAATAGACAAAAAAATAAATAAAATAAGCAAAAGAAGAAGCCAAAGAAAAAGCAAAATGAGATAAATCCCAACGATTTATTCGAAATAAAGAAGGAACGGAGAGACTTATTTGACTGTACTTTCCCCTCAAAGATGGATTCGGTGTCTTTTGCTGAATCCCAAAATGGCGAAATAATGACGGTTTTCAAAGACATGAATTCAGCTGGGGAGAAAGAAGTCAAAGGGCCGGTTTGCGATGGGGGATAAGACCTAAAACGAGTTAAAAGATCAAATGAAAAGAAAAGTAAATCACGCGGATAATATGTTTTATTTTTTTCTTATTCTGAAAAAGACTAAACTTTTAAATTTCAACTTTGACTACTGCGGTCAATGATGTTTAATGCTGCGCTTTGTGAGGATTTGAATACCCCCGGGGTTAAAATATTTGATTACATGAGAACAAAATTTAATATCAGTTCTTAGGATTGGATATTTAAGGTATCCGACTACGTTCGGAACCGTGATTTTGGAAAAGCGCGTAAATGTATAATATTTATTATATTTAGTGTCACTTAGATTAGAATACATGTATACAATTATTTTAAAGACATTATGAAAAAAAAATTATTTAAATACAATATTTTGCAAAAATTAACTTAGAATAACATTTTTCCAAATTTCTCCTTTTGAAAAAATCTTCATAGATTAATATTTTGCCTGTATTCTCACAACTCTGTACAGAGGCTCAACTAGTTTTGAATCATAACCGGAAGTCGGTTTATCCATTTTTTTACGAAAACAAAAGGGGAGAAATTTTAAGAAAATACGCCGATAATTATTTCAAATGGTTGTAACTCTGAAAATAAGTTGAATTTTTTTAAAAATTTTAGTTGAGCCCCTGTACGGGGGTCGAGCTATATACAAGCAAAATATTAATAATAAAGCATTTTTAAAAAGCACAGAAAAAAGGTTCTAAGTTAGCCCAAAAAATTCTATTTAAATAAATTTTTTTCCATAATGTCCTAAAAAAGATTCATGTATTCTAAACAAAATGACACTAAATATGAAATCCATTTATGCGCTTTTAAAATCATGGTTCGAATAATCGATACCAAAATGACTACGTTCGGAACCACAATTTTTGAAAATAAGTATAAATGGGTGGTTTTTTTTTAATATTTAGGGACAGTTGAGTTAAAATATACATGATCATTGTTTTATGAATCTTTTATCCCAAAAAAATATTTTTTTTTTTTTTGTCAAAAACTGAAGAATGATATATTTTTAAAACTTTCTCCTTTTATGAAAAAAATGAAAAAATAATATCTTGCCTATATATATCCAAGACCTTTGTACAGGGCCTGAACCAGGATTTTTGAAAAATGTATCTTAGAAATGGATTTATTCATAAATATATCAGAGTGGAGAGAAATTTTAACAAAAAACAATTGTAAGTTTGAAAATAAAATTTTTTCAAAAATCTTTGTTTTTTAAAAATCTTTTACAAAAGGCAACATATTATTATTGTAGAAGCTTTTATCCAAAAAAAAGGAGAATGTTTTGAAAATATTTCATTCTTTTTCTTTTTTTTTGCCAAAATTTTTATTTAAATGATTTTAATTCTAATAACATTCGTAAAATAATTTTATATTTATATTCCGATTCAACTTATATTAAAATCAAAAAATATTCTCCATTTATACGCTATTTCAAAACTATCTTAAATCGATTCAGGAAAAAATAAGAATTTTTTTTTATTTTAATCCCATAAAAAAATGAAGCAAAAAAATGAATATTATAAACAAAATATATGTATGGTTAAGTTTACAGAAGGGGGCACTTTTTCTAGCAAAGTAAATTTTATGCATAAAAGGGGGTATATTTTAACGTCCTTCTAGAGGATAAAAATGACTAGAAGTAATTAATAATGACATAAAAATTAAAAAATTACAAAAAATATTTGTATGCTACGATGATGCGGATATTTCTGAACAACCAAACACAGCTATTAATTTAGCTACGAATGCATTGTCATATTAGAAATTAAATTAAGATTGTATATGTTAGACCAGTAGCACACAGTGAATTTTCAAGGGGAGTCGGGGTTGAAAGTTCACCATTCTTTTATCAAGAAAATTTTGATTTTTGTCGTCCTTCAGAATAAAAATATTAAAAATAATTATTGAATAATAATAAGCTTAATTAAAAAATTTATCAATTAATAACAAAAACATTATATTTAGCTACGTATTGTATATTAGACCATTATTAAATTTGTGTGTACATGTGTTGTGACCAATGTTTTGGGCACCACTGCTCAATACGATATATAGAGAGAACAAAAATTAATATTTCCATCGAGGAAAAAAAAATTTATTTAACACGAATAAGAACCATCAAAAAATGCAATACATCCACCAACAACACATCTCCCTCTGTTCCACAGAAATTAGACTATTAGTAATATCCATTCATCTATATAGAATTCAAAATTATCCATAGCTGAATAATGAAAAAAGGGTCTCCCCATCTTTCGTTTTTAATAACCCAAACCAATAATAGGCATTCTCCCGTCGCAGTCAGTGGGGGTTTATTTAATTACAGCCCCTTCCTTCAATATCGGATGTACATCAAATCGACAGCGCGCATAAGTCCTCCAGTAATAAGCTAAAGCCAATCTTAAACAGGAAATGCCCAGACCGTGGCATGCCAATATAACCCTTACACGTCAAATGCTGCTCCAACCTATGTGGGACGGAAAGAGGGTATTCAGGTAATAATGTCCTCCCCATATGTCAGAGCCGGGTCACAGCCCGGTGGCGCAATGCCCGGGTACGTAACAAATCTGTGGCGGAGTGATTGAGCACATATTCTATCCGCTATCCATTGATCCCTTCTACACTACTTCCACGATGATGGAGAAGTGGTCAGGGTTACCACTTTTGGCAGTATATAGCCTTTTTGGTGAATAACAGATATTTTTTGAAATTATTTTTTTTAAAGGTTGGAAAAAATAGAGAACAGAAATCGCGTGAAATTATTTCAACAAGTTTTATATTTAAAATTTTTAAAAAACCAAGTTCATGTTTTTTTTTGAAAAAAATACGGATAAATTGTCAAAAGTGTCGATTTCATCCAACGGATTTTAATTTCTTAATAATAATTTCAAAACACAAACACGAATTTCATTACTTTTATATTTCAATACTTATTTTAAGTAATTTTTTATATGATATAAAATAAGATTCATAAAAAATAAATTCCACATTTTAGTTGTTTAGCTGTTTTATTTAGTTTTTATTTAAATATGTATACATAAGGAAAGATAAAAAATTTTTTTTTAGAATTAAAAAAAAACAAAAACAAATTGTTATGTGGAAAAGACGTTCTCTGGTATACAGATAAAGGGAAAAAATAAAATAGAAAATTGTTTTTTTATCTTTAGTACTGCCACAAGAGGAATTAAGTTAAGATATTTGAGCTTTTTCAAGGTAAAAAATCAAAATAATTTTTGTTACAGGAAAAAAAATTGTATTTCTTAATATTTTTTGCGATGAGAGAACACCTACTAAATAGCTAAAAAAAAAAAAAACATATCAGGTACGCTTAACTATTTCTTTGGTAATGGATTAAAAACCCCTATTGTCGAAATTACATTGCAGGATAAAACGGATGACGGAAAAAAGTTTGGATAGAATTAACTCGACGGTGCGGGGTGAGTGAGTGAATATTAACGTCGCACCGAGTGACGAGGATGGCACATGAGCTGGCAATTCCTCTCCTAACTACCGCACCACACAAACGGAAGGTCGTTTGAGCTCTGGACCGAATTAACGAGCATCAATCCTCTACACGGAGGGTCTTCAGAGGTACGGTGCGTGGTGAGAGAGCTGGGATTACAAATGTTGCAATGTACGTTGTATAATTCACTATCCAGCATTCATTTATCAATTATAAACGCTTTTAATTATTTAAACTGAAGAAAAATAATTTTATTTTTGATTCTAAAATCAACTAACAGAAATTAAGTCTTTTCCCTTTTTTCGAAAATTCAACACCTTTGTGATTATTTTTTAACTATTTCTTTCCTTATTTTCATACCATAGAGTATCTTCACCGCATAGGCACAGGTTTCAAATCATAATAATTTTTTTCTACATATATAACCGCTATCCACCCTAATATACATATCATTCCGATATTCTCTGAAAGTTAAAATTTTTGTTCAGATTTTCTTTACGTTGCACAGCTGGAGTAACTGTTACTATAAATGTATCCACTTTTTTATGATTGCTTTTTTAAGCTATATGAAATAAAAAAATAACACATTCGGAGTTTTAAACCATAAAATATACGGTATTTCTTGATGCTCACATAAAAAAAATATAAACGTGTATTTATCTTATCTTTCCCAGAACATTAAACACTAATAAAATAATTTTTTTATGCGAGAGAAACTCTTAACATAAAACGAACACTCATCTTAAAACAGACGGAGTATACTTACAACCCTTATCAGGAAAAATGACATTTATTCTTCAGTCCCAATTTGTCTACATAATAACACTTCACAAAACCTAAAATTTACAATGACGACTGCTTAAAATACCGTGACCTTAATTCACCAATCCGGCGGTGGATTGTCGTGAAACAAGTTGACTACATAACACTAATCAAGTGCGAATTACATCCCTTCAATCAATCAGCATTCCAGGGAAGGAATCAAGTATTCTAATCACAAATAAATTGCATCAATTCCTTTAATCCTGATTTCTGGCTCTCAGTTTCTTGTCATTTTAGGATTAAGTCTATTTATCACAGGACGCAAGCTACGTGGGAATAAACATTGCGTTGACATGTAGGAAATTAGGAGATTATGTATTTAATTTATGAAGGAAGTGAACATCTACAAAACGATGAGGACGTTTAATTTCTCAGAAGGATATTAAGCTCGTTAAGTATACGAGTTTTTAAGGATTTTATTTGGGAATTTGGAGTTTAATATTTACCAATGCGTGATATCCAAAGCGTTTTTATGATAAATTTTCAAATAAAGGAATTTTTTCCCACATAGAATCAAGAATCGAAATAATTCGAATTTTTCCAATACTATTTGTTTTATTATGCATTTGAAGTACTTACCATGAAGTTCATATTGAAACTTAATCCTCATCTTTACATAATGTGTTCTCACTTCACTTCAAAATTTTTAAAAGCAGTGCGATTAAAAAAACACGCACAATCCGAACAGATTCTTGTGTATTTAACATTTAGACATAGAGAAAAATCATTTTTAATTATAATTCAAGTTCAATTTTAAATTAAGGAAAACATTTTTTTAATGTTTTTTCAATAAATATTAAAGGTTATTCCTCTTATTCTAATCATACTTGTTTTTAAGCAACGAAAGAACAGACTACCAAAAAATTAAACCTATTTTTTTTAAATTAACAAATGTTTGATTCCAGTATATTTATTATTAATTATAACTAGTTTAGGATTGAGTGAAAAAAAAAGTTATATTAAAGGTCGCACTTAAAAACAACACGAGTGCTATACGCGATGGACCTCCTAATTTTGACCCTCGTTGAACGATGACACCTAAGCTGTCACCTGTCTCTCCAAACTACCCCACCATGCCTACGGAAGGACTTTGAGCTCGACAGACTTAATATGCATGAGCCCCTCTACACGGCGGGTCTTCAGTGTCACCAGGACTTGATGGCTGATATTTTGATATTAGTATATTAATTAATTTTAAAAATTTATAAGATTTAGATGATCACGTTTTTTTACTATACCAAGTTTTCATTAACAACTAAGTGCATCACACGGCTAAAACTACATTCCACAAAATTCAAATAAGGAGGGGAGAGGGGAAAAGAAATAATCTAAAAAATGTAAACCACAAATTTCTTGACTTTATCATGATGTTATATTATTTTGTCATTATTAAAATATAACATGATTTATCATGAGCCTCAAGCAGTTCATATTGCGGTCAATACAATTTTTATAGACCCTCTCAAAGCTTTAACGGAAGCCCCCCTTTGGTAAACGCTGATTTAGGCGCTATATAATTCAACAAATGTTACAAAAACCCCTTAAAATTTAGATGGAAAGGATACATTAATTTATCTCTAAATCGAATTTTATCTGCCCAGTTTTACTCATTAAAATAATTACTTAAAGAAAAAAAAATTCCATAATTATTTCATATTTACGGATCTCCACATCAGAGCTATAATTAATATTCAAAATTAAGCTTATAATTACAACCTAAATATTTCAAACGCTTAGTAAAACATCCTGTGACAAACCACTCCAGCAATTTCTCTGAATAACAATTTTCAAAAGTACTTTGGAATCATTAAAAGACGTTTCACGTTATAGAGAACATTAAGATTCAAGAGCTTCCTTCTCGAAATTAAATCTACGAAGGGGGAATTGGCCAACGCCATTAATAACAATTAGGAAAACTCAACCTTAAAAATGATGGCCTCAAATGATGACGCACTTCATCATTTACACCTTACCCAACCCCCTTTTCATCTGGAGTCGTGAGCGATGAGGATGAATGATGTCAACTGGTTATACTCGTCGCTCCCTTCTGGGTGATTATGAAAATTGTAATCCCTCTTTAAATGCATAAATGAACATTTCATTACGAAAGAAGTACACGAAGGACGATTTCAAAAGTAAATGTCTGAAATGAGAAGGGTTGGATGGCAAACTTAGCATTGGAAATGTAATGATATTAAACTGTTAAGGAAATATGAAATAAAATGGCAAAAATAAAATTTTATGCAAATAAAATTTAATACTATTTACTAATACACATATTATTTTTCACTGAAGAAATTTTCTTAGAAGTTGACGATGCGAAAAATTATGCTGCAGGTTCATGTCAAGACGAATGGCAAGTTTAGACGGTACTTACGTATTTTATCGCAACAATCCCCAAATCTATTAATAACTCACCAGGTTGGCAATCCCAACTTCCTATGTGTCGTACGCGCTGAATTGGCAACCATGGGCTTCGTTTCATATAATGTCGCCAATAGTAGGTTGCCATAATACGTATAAGTACCGTTTTTACTGAGCATGCAGCTACAGAGGAAGTAAATATTTTGTAAGGTAACAATTGATATAAATTAGTAAACTATTTAATTCCATACCCCCTTCAATGAGTGAGTGAGTGCTTATAAACGTCGCAAAACGAGGGCTGTTGGCTACGAACCTCGTCATATTGAACCTTCGTCAAGTGACAATGACGATGCTTGAGCTGGTACCTTCTCTCCAAACTATTACAACACACTAATAAACAGCCTTAATATATATTGCCCGAGCATCGTCATATTAAACCCCAGTCAAGTGACAATGACGATACTTGAGCTCGTACCTTCTCTCCAAACTATTACATCACACTAATATATACAACTTTAATATATATTGCCTCGAGCATCAGTCATATTGAACCTTAGTGAAGTGACAATGACGATACTTGAGCTGGTACCTTCTCCCCAAACTTTCAACACACAAATATATACAACCTAATATATTTTGGGCTCGAGCATCATCATATTGAACCTTAGTTAAGTGACAATAACGATATTTGAGCTGGTACCTTCTCTCCAAACTATTACATCACACTAATATATACAACTTTAATATATATTGCCTCGAGCATCAGTCATATTGAACCAGTGAAGGGGACAATGACGATACTTCTGAGCTGGTACCTTTTCTCCAAACTATTACAACACACTAATATATACAACCTTAATATATTTTGCCTCGAGCATACAGTCATATTGAACCTTAGTCAAGTGACAAAACGATATTTGAGCTGGTACCTTCTTCAAACTATTAAAATCACACTAATATATACAACTTTAATATATATTGCCTCGAGCATCAGTCATATTGAACCTTAGTGAAGTGACAATGACGATACTTGAGCTGGTACCTTCTCTCCAAACTATTACAACACACTAATATATACAACCTTAATATATATTGGCTCGAGCATCAGTCATATTGAACCTTAGTCAAGTGACAATAACGATATTTGAGCTGGTACCTTCTCTCCAAACTATTACATCACACTAATATATACAACCTTAATATATATTGCCTCGAGCATTAGTCCTTCTACATTGCGGGTCTTCAGTGGCATAGGGACTCAAATTCGCGACTCGTCAGCCACGAGTTTGTGATCATGGCCCCACAGCTGTGTACTAACCTTAGCCACTTGAATTTGAATCTAATGAAATTCATTCCTTCTTCAATGGTACGACAGCCCAAGATGGGCCTTTGTCTTCCTAAGAATTCCATTCCATGATGCTCCGTTCTTGGCCTGACTTTTCCAGTTTCTGACATTAGTAGTTTTTAGATATTTTTCTTATCAACCCACACATCCACTGAGTCTTAGTCTTTCTCTTTTTCTAGTACCATATGGTCTGGCCCCAAACAACTTTTTTGTGATTCGATTGTCGTCCAATCTTATCTGGTCTCCTGCCCATTTTAACCTTTATGTTTCTATGAATTTAACAAGATCTTATTTTTTAAAAAGTTTCTAAATTGGTTCTTCTTCTCCAAATGTTATCACATTTTAAACTTCCAAAAATACTTCTAATGACTTTTTCTTTCAAATATAGTAAGAGTCTACAGTTGTACATTCTATAGTTGTCTGTCTCGGCCATTGCCTACGTTTCTGCAGCATATGTGAAAACGGGCCTTATTAATGATTTGTAAGTGAAATACAACATATTATTCTACATGATCACCAGTAAATACAGCTCCTATTATTCCACATGGCATTATTTAGAAAATGACTCGAATCACGATTTGTTTTACACATTATTAGCCCAAAGCTTGTGATATAACCTCTGGAATATCAAGGTCCTCGATTATTTTGAAACCATTAGGCAAAAAACACTATAAAAACAAATCATTTTCTTAGAAAAATATTATTATTAGATATTTTATTCCACAACATTTTTAAAATAATATCATTTCCTACCTTTATTATTGCTGCAAACTAAACTGACCTCTCTAGCTATAATAATTTTTTACTGTCACTTTCAACTAAAAGTGGACACGACGTAGAAAAACTTCCAGACTTGAAGCCACTGTACCAAACATGCTAGACATTTCTATAACTGTTGTTTCCGTTTCTTTTATTTACACACGTCTTACCTTTTTCTCGTTTTATTTCCTCATTCCTTAATGTACCTCTCATAAGATAAGTGACAATTGACATTGCATAAATATCTCCCGCCCACTTGCTCTTTGAAAATGCCCCTCTACTTCCTCGAAGTAAATTCTCTGAGACGTCTGTCGGAACTTATGTCATGTTACAAGGGAGGGGAAGAACCACTTATAAGACAGTAACGATTGCGTAAATTCATCGGTTGCTGCAATAAACTCCCGCCGAAAGTCAACACAAGTGATGTTGTTGTGCGATGCACCAAAACATACATGACAGAGCGATGTATTGTGTATTTTCCTAGAATAAAGCGTTAGAGATAACGTACAGAAACCTAAACGCATCTAGGTAAAATCGGTATTGAATTAATTTGGAATATATAAGTGAATTTTTTTTTTTGGTCTCAAGGTATCCCGACTACGTTCAGAACCACGATATTAAAAAACGCATAAATGGATAATTTTCAGGATATTTAGTGTCACTTAGATTAGAATACATGTATAAAATTGTTTTAAGGACATTTTGACAAAAAAAATTAATTTAAATACAATATTTCGACAAAAAATTAACTTAGAATAATTTTTTTCCAAATGTTCTCCTTTTGTAAAAAATGCATCTATTATAATAATATTTTGCCTGTATATAGCTCAGACCTCTTTACAGAGGCCCAACTAGAATTTTTGAAATATATAACTTAGAAGTGGGTTTATCCATATTTTACGACAACAGAGGGAAGCAATTTTAAGAAAAAAATGCCAATAATTATTTAAATTGGTGGTAACTCTGAAAATAATGTAAATTTTTCCAAAAATTCTAGTTGAGCCTCTGTAGAGAGTTCTGGTATATAGAGGCAAAAATATTATTATAATACAAGATTTTCACAAAAGGAGAAACATTTGGAAAAAAGATTATTCTAAGTTAATTTTCCAAAAATACTGTATTTAAATAAAAAAAATTTGTCGAAATTTTTAAAACAATTTTTATACATGTATTTTAATCTAAGTGACACTAAATATCCTGAAAATTATCCATTTATCGTGTTTATAATCACGGTTCCCGGGAACGTATGGGATATTTTAAAAATATTGAAAACTAGTATACTGAATATTATATTACATCAGTGAAATCAACTAATTTTTTTAAAAAAAAAATTTAATTAATTTAATATTTTTAAAATTTTTATAATGTTTTGAAACATGTAAGTATAATGGCCAGACCAAGTGCATTATATATAACCGGAAAAATTAATGATACTAGCATTGAGGAGTGAGGCAGATATGCGCATATGATTATTCAGATTAAAACTATTTTGAAATTAATTTACACAATAACGAATTTGATAAATTTGCTTCACAATTCTATTGTAATTATTTTTATTGAATTATTAATTGTATTAAATATGATATTTAAAGCTTCAAATCAATGCTATCGTAGAAAGGAATTTAAGGTTGATAATTTTCTATCATTAATTGTAGAAACATAATGGTTATAAAGCATCTTTTAACTTGGAAAATAAAATTGTTCTCATAAATTTCATTACTGACACATAAAAACTAAACTACACATTTATTTTCTTAGAGCAAGCATGTAAACACACGAATGAAGACCAACAAAATACACATATCTTGAATTTTTAGCAATGTTTAGAATCGATTTTTTTATACATATATAGTTTGAAATTTTTACAAATCATAAATATAATATATCTAAAATTTAAGTTTAATAATATTAAGAGAAAAAGAGTATGCTAGCATAGTGGGAAAAAAAATAAAGCATTTACTTTGGTGTGAATCTGCCTGGGACCTGTTATTTGAGAGAGTGTTTATTAAAACATCGCACTATACAACAACATGAATGTTATTGAAGAGAGACCTCGTAATTTTGAACCATGGTGAAGAGACGAGGACGACATCTGAATTGAGAGACCCTCTTCAAACTACCACATCACACCACGAGGACTCTAAACCACGACAGATTTAAAGTGCATTGGCCCTTTTACAGGAGGGTCGTCAGTGTCACTGGGGCTCAAACTCCTGACACAACTGTCACGAAATCGTGGGCAAGACCATGAGGCTACCGATTTCATCTATTACTATATAAACCAATTATACTTTCTTATAGATATATTAATTCATAGCAAAACACCTTAAATTTCACAATGAAAATTTGATAAAACTACTTCCCGATTCTATTAGTTATTATTTTTACGTTATAGTTATGTGCCATTTTTTTCATAATTTTTTTATTAAATAAAATTGAACTGAACTCAATGATGCAACAGCCCATAAGGGCCAAAGCCTACTGTGTATATCTCAGTTTATGTGATCTTAGACGCTGGGGTGCATGTACAGATGTTTCGGCCAAGGGGTCAGTCTGACGTGAAACCCCCAGTGTTCGGTTCCCAAGCAAGCTTGGTAATTTATCGACCCACTGAAGGGATGAAAGGCTGAGTCGACCTTGCCCGGGATTTCAACCCCGAATCAATGTCGTGGAAGCACGATGCATTACCACTCAGCCACTAGGCTTCCGTTTGTTAAATACAGGCTTGCAAATAATGAGTTTTAACTTAAATAGTTAAAAAAAAATAATCCTTTCTTAAAAAATATTTCTATTATTCAAATATTTTTAAAAAAAAATATCGAAGAATTTAAAAAAGCAAGTCATCAACATACTTTTTAAAACTTTTAAGTCAGTATATTAAGATATTTGATAAATTTTTAAAATAGTTTTCTCCTCACAAGTTTTAAAATATTTTTAAACGCCATATTTTTTTACCACAATTTTTTAAATAAAATTATTCAAAACACACACACACAAAAAAATTGTTCGCGAAAGATCCCCAGACAATTTTTGGAAACAAATGCCAAACTCAAACGCGCAACCCACTACAAAAACGTCACTCCGATATCACCCCTCATCGCTCACAAAACAAACCCGAAAACTTGGCGACCGCGTTGGCGAGCGAAAAACTTACTTCGAGTGCGGCAGCCCTTCCGCGCTTCCCAATGAATATGATTACTCCGGCAAGTTTTCTCTCGGCTTCGCTCCGGCTGCGCTTCTCCGCCTTTAAAAGCGGGGACCGCTCTTATCTGTCACTACCACCCGCGTCCTGGAGAAGATGCGCGTTCGCGTTATTGACGCACGCCACCCTCATTAAGGGGCTATTTATTTATTTATGAAATTCAGGATCGCGTTTTAATGTCCGCCATGGGCTTTTCACTCCGTTCCTATTTTGATTAAGCTCCGAATTAAGGTTAAATAATGCACCGTGAGGCGCCTTCCCACAGCAAGCGCCAACGCGTTTAACATGGGCCGTGACATCGCGCATAGAGATTAAGGAATATTGCGGAATTTTTCAGAAGATTTTAATTAATAGGCTATGGGTTTCGTGAGTACCCATTTGGGTAACAAATATTTTGGACCATTGTTATCTGTCCTGTTTCGTTTACTCTAGATGAAGTTTAGAGCTATTATAAACTTGGGTTTAATCATTTTAAGGACTTATGAAATGATTTAGGATCAATTCGAGCACAGATTTGGAAGTAACGCTAAGAGAAAAATAAAATATGTAAGTTTGAAGATATGGTTTAAGAGAGCATAAGATTTATTCAATATCCATTGGGACTTCGTAATTTTAAATTAGAATCAGATTATGTAGATTTTGTTTTGATTTTAATTTAGGTTACACTCAGGGACGTCTTGAGACTTCTTGAGACCCTGGATCTATACTCAAAAGTAGGCCCTGGGCCTCTACACAAATGTAAGCCCCACCTATGGCCCTTAAAAGTACACTGTACATAGCTTACACCTTCAAATAATTGTACAAACAATAACCCAAAACAAATGAATGTGCATGACTTAAATCGCACAAACCGGCTTGACCGACTGTCCCCTTTTGATTCAATGAGTGATGATGGTGTATGGTGTCGGCCTATACCTGTACCTGGACGACGGTCATCACTTATTAAGTGATGACACTGTCTTGCTACTGTTGCCAGTTGACATATAGTCCCAAATGCCCACTTTTTCGGAGAATACTACCGGAAATAACATTTGACCATTGAAATTATTCGAATTATGATCTTTTTAAGGCTGAGTCGAGAACGAAACGAAGCCCTCATTGTGGTATAGGCCCCAGTTGGCCCATGCCTTAAGTCATCCTAGGTCACACTGTGACACGGGCTCGTCGCCAGCGTGTCATTAGTTCGTTTAGTGCCGCTGAAGACCTGTCGTGTGGAGGAGGCCGATGCATGTTGAATCTGTTGAGGCTCAAACATTCTCCCGTTGGTGTGTAGAAGTTAGGAGGAGGGATGCCAGTCCAGGTGTCGCGTCTTTATGACCATGGTTCAAATAGAGGTTCGTCCCATAGCCCTCTGAGCTTAAATAATGCGACGTTTATACATCACCTCACGTCACAATGTGAATCTACCCAAGGATTGGCAAATCTCCTCATATTTTTAAACCACGGTCATGTGAAGAGGACGAAACTTTAGCTGACCTCGGAACTCCTCCCGCGTTTGGGGACCCAACAGATTAACGTGCATCATCCCCTTTACATGGCGTGTCTTCAGGGGCTCTGGGTTTCTAATCCACGATTCGACACTTAGGATCACACAAGTTCTTCCCAATGTTTCAAAGTTTTTTAACCTCTTGCCAAATTCTCCTGCTTCAAATAAATAAAGAGAATAAAAAAGAAACGTCCAATTAAAATTTTTATTTTAAACTTGAAATATAATAGCAAGACACCCAGAGAACAGAATATACAAAATTTTAATTAATTCTTATTCGAATTACAACTCTAACAATATCTCACAGACATTCTGGTGCTGTAGCCAAGTGGAGAAGCCCAGTGGCTGAGTGGTAGCGTATCGCATGTCCACACCACAGGTCCGGGGCTCAATACCCAGGTTGGGAGAGGTAGACTCAGTTTTCCATCCTTTCTTAGGGGGTTCTCAAAATTATTTGAGAACTAAACATTAAGGGTTTCACGTCAGATTGACTTCCCCGTACTCCAATGTCAAGGTTAAACTGAGATGGCCCTGGCCCTTTGCCTCATAGAGTGATTGATGATTGAATATTAACCCCACTGTTAAAGCTACACGAGGGCTTTTGGCGACGGAACCATGTAAAGAACCATGGTCAAAGTGACGTGGACGACACTGAGTGGCCCCCCCCTCTCTAACTCCCACACCACCCAACGGGAGGACGTTTCAGCTCTCGACAGTTTTTAAACGTGCATCGCTGCCCACACGGCGGGTCTTTAGTGGTACTGGGCTCGAACTCGTGACAAGGCAAGCCACGGTCCGATACCTATACCACTCGGCTACCGCGGCCACCATGGGCTGTTGGACCACTAAGTTTAGTAGTTTAGTGTAGCCGAGTGGTAATGGTCACGAACTCGAGGCTGGCGTTGCCGAGTCGTGAGCTCGAATCTTGGAGCCATTGAAGATCTGTTGTGTAAATCAGTTGAGGCTCAAAGCCCTCTCGTTGGTTTGGTGTTGAAGTTTGGAGAGAGAGGTGCCAAAACTTAGGTGCTGGTTTTTGTCATTTGACCGATATTCTTAATTTTAAGATCCGTCAATAATAGTTCACTTGTAGCTTTAAAGCGTGACTTGTAATTTTAATCAATCAACCTGAAGCAGTCGTGTGTGTAAAGAGACTCATTTAAGTGAAATCTATCGAGGCTCAAAGTTCTCCCGTTAGCCTGATGTGGAAGTTTGGAGAGTGGTTTAAGGGTTCAGTATCTTCTACATCGCTTGAATTTGATTTAAAATTACGAGGTCCATCATAAAAAATCATCTCCGAAAGGGGGAGGGGTGATTTGTTTTGGTTAGGTTTAGGTGTTTTGATAAGGTTTTTAGGGAGAACTCAAGACTCCTTTACCATTCTGCCAATAATACTCGTCGCGTTGCTTCAGGGTGCGTCATTAATAAATAATTAAATACTCTTCCAGTTGTACCACTGATATTTTTAGACAGCCCCTGATGATTAATTTCCGATTACTTTTGTATGGGAACTAAACCCCTCTATTGCGTCATTTTCACATTAAGAATAACACATAAAATAACACATTTTGAGAGAAGAGCTGGATTAAGCTTAGATAACTCAAAATATAACGTACTTTACTCCAATAACTTAACAATACGTTTAAAAATTTATGATGACAAAACAGGCAATTAATTCAAGTTATGAAGGTACTTCGATTCAGAAAAGAAGATTTAGGTCGGAAATCAACCTTCCTAAATCATGTCCATTCATGTAGATATCAAGAGTGTCTGGGTATTTTTTATGTCTCCTGGTATGCTTTTAGAAACATATGTCCTGGAACATGTAAAGGACAGACGATCGTATCTTGTTAGCAATTTATATTCCTTTACGCAGCCATGTTCATATGAGGATGTAAAAAAATCGTTGATTAAGAAGGTCATTAACTTTCATTCATACATTTATGACTTCTGCGTTTCCTCGATGTGGTGAGTAATTGTATGTATCCTCAATTTCAACAATGTTTTGATTGCTTTCGAGCCTTTGTTTCATTCAATTTCTAATATTGGTTCACTCTCTCCCTATATATAAATATATATATATCTTTCTCAAATTTTCATTCGTTAATAACATACTTTCTATTCATCCATTCAAATTCAAATATATTTTTTAAAACTTGTAGTAGATGACACTTGATGTTAATACAGTTTTTTCAAATAACAATACATGTTTTAAATTAAAAAATGAATAAATAGTAACAAACAAAAATAATAGTTCAATAGCATATATAGAAAGGAAAAGCTTTCGTTGTGTCTCTGAAGCGCAATGGATAGCGCGTTGGACTTCTAATCCAAAGGTCGTGGGACCCACCTGGGATGGCCTAATTTCTGAGAATGTGATTTCTTTTTTACTACACTATTTTATAAAAATAATTAAATTTAATTAATGAATAAATAGTAACAAACGAAAAATAGTCAACCCCTATATAAGAAAGGAAAATGAAAAATTGCAAGGAAAATCGCTTTCTATTTTGTCACTTAGTATTGTGATTGTCATATGCAGTGACGCGCACAAGGGAGGTGTCCCAGGGTCCGATCCCCATAGCCCTTGATTTTTTCGATTGAGTTTATAATCCTATGTATATATATTACCAAAAATTTAATTATGTATTTGTTATTAAAAATAATTTTATTAATTAAGGGTAAAATTTATTCAATAATTAATTTGTATTGTTTTGTCTGAAAATCGACAAAATCAAAAGAATATGTTGGGCGGCGTATTTGAGCATGATACCAAAATGGTGGACTTTCGACCCTAATTTTTTGTGTGCTCTACTGGTCATATGTATATACATATTTATCTTAATTGTTACTATATTTAATAAAAAGTAACTAAAGCAAAAGTTTTCTTTGTTGACCTAAGTAGGAATTGAAAAAAATTTTTTTTTATATTACTTGTTTTTATATTCAAAAGATCAAGAAAATTCCAGAAAAAAAATATATATTCTCGTTTTTTAAGTATGGTCTTATCAATTTTTCTATACTTTTCAAAAATCACGAGGTGTGAAATTATACAAACCCATAATGAATAAGAAATTAAAAAGTTGTACTTATTTTGAACTTAAAAATTACGAATAAACGCTTTATGTTCACATAAGATACGTCTTGAAAAATTTATGTGTGTGCTACTGCTTAAGGACCTTTTTAGCTCCAGAAATTCACGAATTATGTATTTAATTAAATTTTCCTAGGAAATCTACGAATCAAAGCCTAATATTTCTTATTTTCAAAGCATACAAAACGCTTTGAATGAATATTAGTTACACATTGGATCCTTTTGTAGAGAAATAATACCGAAATCATTGTCATCACCAACCTATCTGCCACTTAAATCCGTCATGATGTGCATACACAGACTCGGCAACTCATGCATCAGATATAAAGGAACCAAAAACAAACCAGTATCCTCCCCGACCCATCATCCCCTCCTCCCACTCGTAACATAAAGAGCCAATTCAAAATCCAACTCCTCTTCACCCCCTACCAATTTTACCATGCCTGCTCCATCGAGATAGCAACCACCATAGAAATGTGCTCTGCGAATAGCGCTTAATCTCCCACACTGCTCACTCCGGCGTCTCCAGGGCTTAATATAACATCATGCCATGCAATTCGATTGCATATGACAGAATACTCGCTATCTGGGCATGTCACAGCACTAACTCACAATACACAGCGCATCATACACATACGCACGCAAACCTAACTCCACCTATACTATCATAACCAGAATCTACATATACCAATCAGTGAGGGTGGGGAACAGAATAGATCTTCCTCTCATCATACCCCCCCCCCCTAAGCGCTAGGCCCAATGTGTGCTGGAGCTGATAATGGAGATATGACAAATGTAACGTTAAAGGCAACTGTAAAACGTCATTAATATTGGACGCCGACCCTACCCCCCCGTCCGCGGATTTAGTTTAAATGCATCGTCATTATGTAGAATATTCCAACGGACTAATGGTGAGGGCCTAAGCTAACGATTTACACATAGACTATTGACACAGGACTCAGCGCTAACTAAATGGGACGTTTTAGGGTTGCTGTAATTTGATTAGGGGGCTTAGTTTTAGGACACGGGAAAGACTTAAATTGGCTGGCGTTTGCCAATGCAGGCAGCAGAATCGGCTGATGGCGCCGTGGATGTAATTAACCGCAGGAAGAACTTTTAATTAAAATTAATTACTAAGTGTCTCATTGGGTGATGGGACGGCGTAATTAGATGGCACTATCGAATTCGCATCTCTAATATTATCCAGCGTTTGCTTGAAGGGGGAGGGAGGGTTCTTTTTTGTCATCGACAAGGGAACTGAAGGATAGTTGTATCGTTTGCCGCTTTTGATGCAGATGCGTCACAAAGGAGGACGGTTCATCACTTGATTGGCGAAAAATTGGTTGTACTTTCTAAAACTTTTTCTTGATTTAGTTTCAGAATTTTGCGATTAAATCCTTTCTGAATTGGACATGTAATCCAATTAAATCGTTGTTTTTATATTTCAGACGTAAGATTTAATCATGTCATTCTTGTTCCTGTTTCAATTATTAAGAAACTTTCATTAAAATTATGTTAAACTGACGACATTTTATTTCACATTCCCCTCTATCCAATCATTTTGTTTATACTCAAATAGCTTTATATTAAGAATGTAATTTTGGATTTACTTTCATAAGTATCATTAGCTAATTTTGTACGAAGCTTAAGAAGTGTCATGCAACGTTAGCAATATATTACTGTAAGTTTAAAATTATTTTATATAATTGTTTTTAAATAATATTTAATATCAGAAATTCTTTCCAAAATCTTTGAATTATCAACTTTTAAAATTTTTTTTTATTCAAATTTTATTTTATTATGTAGATCCTATAGTCTAATTTTTTTAAATTTTTTCAAATATTTATCGCATTTTATATGAAAAAAAAATTTGAATTTCAAAATTAAAAAATGTCTTGTAATAAAGAATTGACTGCTAAGATAATATTTGAATGTTACCTGAAGGTATGGATAGTAATTTTGTCGTTAAATAAGGATGATAATTTCAAACTATTAAATCCACAAGTGAGTTTTAAACAATCCAATATCTCTAATGAAATAATAAGCACATCAAAGCGTGATTAAATAATGTTTGAGAAAAAAACTCAATGATTTTTTAATTTCTAAATTAAAAATTCAATAATTTGACTTTTAGTTTTGCATGGTAGCGAGAGGTATAGGTATCGGATCGTGGCTTTTGTCACGAGTTCGATTCAGTACCACAAAGACCCGCCGTTAGTTAACACTTGACGTTAAATCTGTCGTAGATAAGTTCCTCCCGTTGGTGGTGTGGTATAGGAGAGGGTTGTCAATAAGGTGGTATTTCAACTATTGACCATGGTTCAAAATTACGTGGTCCGTCGCCAAAAGCCCTCGTAGTAGCGCACAAGGCGTTAATAATGTTTCAATCAATCAATATGACTTTTAGTTATTGACCATTGAAGGACTGATCAAATAAAATAATAAAGAAATTTTCAGTGCCTTTTTTTATGCAGTAATTTTTTCCTACTTCCATAAATTTATATTTATTACACACACACACACACGACGCGTTGTTTAAAAATCTTTAATGATCTAAATTTTAATTTTAAAGCATATGAATCAATTTTTTTTTTAAAAAATCGTTTATCTTATTTTTTTTATCTCTTCCTCATATATATATTGCATAGTCCTTCAAAATAATACATTTCATTTTGAGAGTTAAGCTCTTTTCTGACACAAATAACTAAATTCAAACAATTTCAATTCACGCAGTTGATCAAATTTAGCAAGCATCAGCACATTTTCCATTTAAAGTGCACAACAATGCTTCGTGATTAGATATAACTTGCTTGAGACATTTCCACCCATTATCAAACCTTTCTAAATTCTCATTAAAAAAAACGCATGCCGGTAATTCGATAAAAACTCACATTAGACCTGTCAAAAGCTCCTTGATATCCAATATAAATCTTCACACATCCCCATTCTATTATTAATCACAATGCCTTTTTTGAGCTAACACCTCAAAGAATTGCTTCATCAAGCGACAGGGCGGGAGCGCTAATGCATCACAGACAGATATTCCTAAAACGAGTTTTGTCAATCAAAGCCCCAATCCAATTTAACGCTCCCGCCCATTTTTCCAGGGTCCAAAAGAAAGGATTGAAATCTTCCCCAATCAGCAGCGTCAGCTCGACTTCTATTGCCAATTACCTTCGATTCGATTAGGAATCAAAGGCCCTAAATTCCTTCATTGATTGGATACTAGTTGGCTGGGCAACTAGCATTCAACGTCTTTTCTATCGCCCCAGGACTAGGCTTCAGCCCTGCTTAGTTAGAAGTTCATTGTGACTGCAGATGTTCGCAGAGGGTACCTCATCAAGAACGTTATTCTGGAACTCAGAAAGCGTCGACAGTTCCCTGCAAACGATCTCAGCTATTTCCTCATGATTTCCCCCTTTACTTCCGTTGCTAGGATGCGTGATTAGCGATCAGACGATTCTGTTCCCTAATCATCGATTATTAGGTTGGGATCGATAGTATGTGTGCGATTGTGATGATCTGTTCTGGGTTATTTGCGTAACGAACGGGTTTTTATGAGTCCTGGGAGAAGAAAAAAGGGTTGAGAAGTTCCTGTTTGAGTCTAACTTGTGTGTCATGGAGAAGTTTCGTGATACTTTAGGTTCATTTAGCTAAGCCGTATGGTAAGCGAAGATTTTTATTCGAAATATATTTTCGTCAAAAAAATATATTCTTCTTTGAAAAATTTATATTTTTATGAATCTAATATTCTTAGGGAAAATTACGATTATTGTTTGGGATTACACCAGGCTTTATAGTAAAGAGTGTAAATTGATATTAATTTTTACTAAAATGTGCAATACACTGTTAAGCTGTTGTTACAATATATATAAATATCCAATATTGCTTAATAAGTGTAAAATATATTTTTTAAGAAAACTGGTTTAATCAGAATTTTTCAGTTATTAGAGTAAAATGTAAGTACTTTCGTGGAATTATTAATGTCCCCGTAATATCTAACACAAGCATAATTCATAGGAATGAAGGATATATAATCTATTAATCATTCCTATAAATTGTAATATATGTACACAAATAAAAAGACAAGCAGAAATTCTGATTGACAACAATGATTTTATACTATATTTTTCTATCAACAACAACAGGGATATTGGTAATGAATTTCGTAATTTTAAACCTCGTTCAAGTAAAGAGGACAACACCTGAGCTGGCAGTCCACTTTTTAAACTTCCACACCAAGCCTACATGAGGATTTTGAGCTACGACAGTTTAACGGTGCCCTCTCCACACGGCGGGTCTTCAGTGGCACCAAGACTCGAACTCATGGCACTTCTTTAAAGGGAATATCGAGTGAAATACATTTAAAATATAGCATGAGAGAAAAACATTTTAAAGTTTTAATATGTTCATATACTTATTATAACCATGATATTCCTTATTTTATTTTTAGAATTGACTGGTACTATTGTATTGATTAGTATTACCTTAATGCTAATAGAGTATCTAATTTTACTGAAAAAAATCCTAACTTATTCCTTCCAATACATACAAATTGTTTTCAAAATTAATGATCATTGGTTCTTTCTAACACATTAAGCTTTTTATTTAAGACAGCGTTTCTCAAACTGTGGGGCCACCCTCCTGGGGAAGGGATATTTTATGTGGGGTGAGCGAGCATGTTGAAAAGTCGAAAATAAAAGACTTAAGATATTAATTTACTGAAAGGAAGCAAAACAAAATACATTCTGACAAAACAAAAATTAAACACATTTACACTAATATAATAACTTATAAATGTATCAGTACTGTACAAAGTTTTTGATCACTAATTTATCAATACTAAATTAAAACAAGTTAAAAAATTACTAGTGCCTCCCATGGACTTGCCATAAACAAAATTTAGTACTTATCTTGATAATTGGTATGGTTTATAATTAAATTCTCGTATTGTAGCTTTAGCGATAAAGTATATTTTTATTGCATTCAATACATTGTTATTGTATGGGGGAGGGGTTATGAAAATTATGATTGAAAATTGAGTCGCAAATATTGAAAGTTTGAGAAGCACTGTGATTTAAGGGCATAATTTTCAATTTTAATTAACAATTTACTTTTTTATTCTACGAGCATAAAACATCAATAAAAATCAACTCAGTTTCACTAAGTCCTAACACGATATATATTCTTTAAGTAAATGAAATAATGAAAAATCTGAAAATAATATTCTAGCAGTATTTTTCCAAAGCCATTAATCTTTCAGATTTAATATTTATATCATTTGAAAAGGTCATGCAACTGAGAATTAACTCGATACAATACAAACGATAAAAATTTTATTACAAAAATTGTGACTGTTTCTGATATTTTGATTGATTATTAGCTTCGCATTTTCAGGCTGCACAAAAGATCCACCTCATTATTATGAGCCTCAATCAAGTAACCAAAGTCAGCCTGAGCTGGCACCTCTTCTCTACCACGCCTACATGAGGACTTTGAGCCTCAGCATATTTATTTTGCATCAGATCTCCATACCGGAATCCACTACTCGACAAATTAAAAAAACACCCTTTAAAGATGAATAATAAATTTAATCACGTCAGCTAATTTTCTAAAAAAAACAGTAATAATTAACTGTACATCCGTAAAGATACAAATATTTCCCTTTTGATCATTAAACGAAATAACCTTATGATATTTAGCATACGAGTTAACAGAACTAAACGCGCTCAGATCAATCTAATAGATGAAACTGAAATAGCGGAAATGAATTATGTACAAAACCAATAAATCAGATCTGAAAATACAATACTATCATAAATTATCTTACTGGAACGTACAAGGTTTGAAATCAGTAGTTCTGTGACGTTTAGACATAGATTTATGTTAGCGAAGCTTAATTTGAGACTTTTACACAAGGCTAAATGGCGTTTGAAAAAAGAACAATGTTTTATTCAAAATACGAGTCATTCTTTTTAACTATTATTATTGTTGTTGTTAATAACTTTTGTGTGGTGTGGGTTTCGAACTCTATGGCAATAATGTTCTACTTGAACTAATGACGACTACTTCTAAATTATTTCTTAAGTTTCGTTACTATGAATAGGAGCTATCATTACTTTGGTTTCACAATGGAAAGGTCTGTGAGGTTTCAAGTCTTTATAAATTAATTTCCCTTGTAAATCAAACGTATTGTAAGAAACAATTTAAACGAATGCAGATGATGTATTCAAAGGGTTAAAATAGCTTGTTCAATTATCGAACAATGTTCTAGAATTAAGGGGACATGGTAAGATTTATACAAAAATCTTTGATTTAAGGTTTTTCAAATTGTTTTTGTTTACCCCGCATGTATATACATCATAAAAAAACAGTTTGGGGCTCAAAATACCACAAAAAATAACCATTTTATTTTTTTAAGGAAAAATTTTAAAGTTTATGAAGTGATTCTCTCTATAGTAAATACATCCTAACTCCTATTTTAATTGGAGATTATAAAATTGAAACTGTTACAAAATTCAGTTATCTGGAATCAATATTTAGTAAAAAAACAGTGATATTCTACCTGAAATAAAAAGACAAAAAGTTGCTGCAAATAAAGCTTTTTTTGGATTGAAGCATTTACTTAGACCTGGATTTTTATATAGAAAGACAAAGCTATTACTCTATAACATATTAACCCACTTTGTTCTTCTTAAGCCTCGAAGACCTGGATTATGACCATGGAGAAAAAAGGGATTTTGATTGCCTTTGGAAGAATTCAGGAAAAGGGTATCAGGCGCAGAAGAAGTAACACCGAATTATATTGAATGCTCAAAGAGGCAGATGTTGCTCATTACATTAAAATAAGTCACCCCAATTGGACTGGGCATATTATTCGTATGAAAGACAGTAACATTCTAGAACAAGGGTAGTCAACACAAATGACCCTGTGGGCCACTTCGAGAAAACATTATAATCTCGCGGGCCACACATAAAAATATGTACCTTTATATCAGATTTGGAAACAAAAAAACATTTATTGGAGTGAAAATTTAAAACAGAATGAATTATTATTATTATTGTTTTCATTATTTTTCATGTATACAGACATAGATAATATAATAATGTTTATATAATAATTCAATGATCAAATGATGTTTGAAATATTACAGTTGCCATTTTCTTGAAAATGACGGTGTTCCTTTTGAATTGATCTTTCGTTACTCGTTGTTGAAATTTGATTGTGCTGTCATTCGCAAACGATTAAGTATATGCATTGCCCTTTATCTTAACCGTCCTGATATTCTTTTTAAACTTTAAAGAACATCTCTGACTGCATCTTGCTTTTTGGACACGCCAAACAGAAAAGAGAATCACAGAGAATCATGTACCATCCGTAGTAAAGGATATGCATATTGCAATTCGGAATTTATTAAAAAAGTAATTTACTATAGTAAAATCATCCGCGCCGCGTGTTGGACACCCCTGTTCTAGACGAAATCTTTTCGGCTCGACCAAGTACATTAGAAAGATAAGGGAAACCTAGACTTCGATGGATTAATGTAGTAAAGGATGATTATTTGGTCCTTAAAATTAAGAACTGGAGAAGTTTGGCTCCAAGCAGAAGTGGTTGAAAACGTCTGGTTCAGAAATTCTGGTAAGTTATTAAAAATACCTTCATGTAACATTTAATAAACATAAAAATAAATAAAATGTTTGTTTACTGGTCCTTAGAAAAGTAATGAGCTATTTTATTTTACAGATTTAATGACCAAAATTTAAATTTTACTTATTTATATTATAATGCTTGATACAAAAGACAGATCAATCTAAAAATAAGCAGTTTTCAAATTATTTTGAGAAAAACCTTTTATTGAACATATTTACGCTTTAGAAAATATAAATGATTATTCAACAATAATTTGAACCTAAATGCAATAACTACATATAAAAAAATTTTAAAGACAAAAATATTAATCGAAACAATGGATGATATTCTTTCTGATAAGTACGTGCGCATAATTTCTTTCGTTTGATTAATAAAAAAAATTAGAATTTTGGATGATGTTATTTTTTTCCTTCATGAAGGCTGTCTTCGGTAAAAGTACGAGAGCTTGAACTAAACGCGAAGCGCATTTTCAGACAGAAAAAAATGCCTCAATTTCTATGGAAATTTGCAATATTATAACTCATACCTCTGTTAACAATATAGTGTTTTTAAAAATGCCAAAATATTCCATGAATACTTTCTTTTTGTTATAATACGTGAAGGCATAGCCCATTTAACATTACGGTATAGGAGAAAAAGCACGAAACACATTTTATACCAGAAAAAATGAATAAACTTGGTTAAAAACGGGAAGTATAATAAAAAGTTCTGTAGTAAGGAAGTATAATAATAATGAAGCCAGAATATCATATTAATGTTTCATTTCTCTTATATCTGAAAAATGTTCCAAATTCTGGTCTTATTCCTTAACATTAACCGAAGACAGCCTTAAATAATGTCCTGCATCTAATTTTTTGCACGTTTTCATTTCAAAATCAATATATAATTTTAAAAATTCAATTATATAACCTTTTAAGAACAATAAAAACTTAGATACTTGGAGAGAAGAGATAGAACCACAACACAGTCTTGACTAATCACTCATTTATAAATAGGGAGAATTACTCGCTCTAACAATTTTGCTTTTAAACACACAAAACACATCACGGCTCAGATTACTCCTCTAAAACAAAACCAATTAGCGAAAAAAAATTTTGAAAGAGGGAGGAAAAAAAAAAGTATCTCACATGATTACAATCAGTCACTCCATGCATTAGAATTACCGTCAAAGCCCAATGGACAAAAAACACCAAGTCTACAAAAACAAAAGAAGAGCTAATCACGAGCAAAAATTAATGGAGTGAAAATCTTCTCATTTACAATTCAAATGAACGAAGTGCATGAAAAAACAAACCCCCACATAATTAAGCGTTAGTCATGGATTTATTTATCTAAAGTCAATAGGAGGAGGAAAAAAACTTGGCCAATGTCGACACGGATTTGTACCCTTTTCTTTACGCACAGTGGTCCGTAAATTTTTTTACTTCCCGCCCCAATGATCTGCGACATTTGACACAAGGTTAAACAACTGTTTCCTCTTGGATTGAAAGACAAAGGTTAAGAATCAGGTAATTCAAACGGATATCGCTTCTTGCATTGCTGGAATTTTAGATGACTGTGTTTAATGAGGCATGTCTTTTTTCTCCAAGCTGGACGCAATTGTCAATGGCTGAAGTTGTAAACAAAGGGACTAAACCTTCACGTTTAGCATAAGTAAAATAAAACAATACACTTTCCCTATCCCTTCAACGTAGGACCACCCGCATTCACTTGATCACATTTGCAATAGAATTAGCAAATAAAGAAAGATAACTACATAGAGGAATTCAAAACATTCCAGGAACTGGTGCGAAACTGAACTCCATTAACCAGGGAAGTCTTAAGACTTCTTGAGGCCCTGGGCACCTACGAAAAAGTATAGGTCCTAGACCCCTACACAAATGTAGGCCCCACTTATGAACCTTAAAAGTAGATTGCACATTTCAAATACTCGTTTTAACGTTTCAAATTCAATTCACGTTTTCAAATACTCGTACAAACAATAAGCTGAAACAAATAAATGTGCATGGCATACAACCACTCAAACCAGCTCGACCAATTGTCACTTTTTCACTTAATGAGTAAATGATAGTGTATGGTAGCAGGCATAGAAGCATGTATGTGGACGACGATCATTACATGTAGCCAGTTGACATATCGTCCGAAATTCCCACTTTTTTGGAGAATACAACCGGAAATAACATTTGAGCTTTGAAATCATTTGAATTATGATCTTATTAAGGCTCAGTCGAGAACGAGACGAGGCTCCCATTGTGGCCGAGGCCTTGGTCCAGTTGGCCCATGCCTAAAGACGTCCCTATCATTAACGTTGTACTATAAGGAAACGCAAACGCTATTGGGGATGCATCTGATATTTTGAGCCTCGGTCAAGTGATGAGGACGACACTTAACACACCCCTCTCCTAACTACCATACTACACCAACTTGAGGATATTTAGCCTCGACATATTGAACGTGTATTAGAGGACCAGACTTGAATCCACGACACTCCTGTCACAATTTCGTGACTAACCACAAGGTTACCAAGGCCACCCAGGAATTGGTGCAGTTAGTCAAATAAGAATACACATTATGAATTTTTCATCTTAAGTATTACATTTAGGTGGGCATAGATTGAATATGCTTGCTTCTTATAAGTAGTTTGAATAAAAATAGTGTTGAAAACATAAGTTTCCTTCACGACTTGTGATTAAGAACAGAACCACGGTAGCCGAGTAGCCATGGTCGCGAACTCGTGACCAGTGTTCTTGAGTCATGGATTCAAGTTTTGATGCTTCTGGAAACATTCCATACAGAGGGTTGATACACGTTACAAATCTGTAGAAGCTCAAAATCCTTATGTGAGCATGGCATGGAAGTTTGGAGGGTGAAATGGCAGCTTAGATGGTGTTCTCGTCACTGAAGATCCACCGTATATAAGGGCTGATGCCCGTAAAATTTGTCGAGGCTCGAAGTCTTCAAATTGGCACGGTGTTGAAGTTTAAGAGACTGAGATGCCAACTTAGTCACTGCCCTTGTCACTTGACCAAGAATCAAAATCTTCAGGTTATTCGCCATTAGTCCTCGAACAGATTCAAAGTGGGATGTTAAGAAATCAAATCAAGTTGGAACGGAACTTTGTCACTATCAAGGAGACTCAGGGTATGAGAATAGATCATCACCATAAATTCGAGAAGTAAAATTCGGAGAGTATTAAACAAGCATTTATGAATTATTTTCTTAAATTAAATCGTATTGTTTTAAGTCTTAATATTTGGTAAATAAAAATGTTATTAACAAAAAATTCATTTATATCTTAATCATTTGTTTCAGATAACTACGAATAATTTGAGCTATTGCAGATCTATAACATAAAATCATTCTTTTAAATCATTTATTTTAAAATTAGTGAAATTATTTACATAATTTATTGATATTGTTTATTAGTTTATCAATTTGTTTCTATTATTTGTTTTATTATTTAATTCTATTATTAAATGTAAGCTTCAAAAACATTTTTAAGTTTTAATTTTAATATATTGCATTTTCTAAAAAAAATTATAATTGCTTACTCAATGCATAATTATTCTAAGTAATTGGAACTTTTTCGATAATTTTTATAATTTATCTATTAGTTATTTTCATTTTATTTCTAAAACTACATGATACAAATATTATGTATTTTATTAATTTTAAAGCATTGTCAATGCTATCACTTTATTCTTATTCGTGAATTATAACTTCAGATTCCAGTTTTTGTGTATGTATTTATCTAGAGAATTCAAATGAAATGTTTTCCTTTGAAAATAAGTTTAAAAAAAAGATTTCTTTTGAAGCAATAACGATTTAAGTGAAACATAATGAATTCCTTATCTTTTTAAAAAATAATTTACTTTAAAGAAATGCAGTGTAATAATATTTTCCTGCATGTTATACATTCTATTATATTAAGAATTCAAAACACACATACACACACTGCCTTTTGTAAATTATTTCAAATTTATAAGGAACAATAACGCTACATAATGCAATAACAAAATCGCGTGCCGTTTTTTCCCCGATTCTCATATCATTTATTTTTTAAGATTCAATTTGAATAGAAACCGATTTATTTAAAAACAACAAAATAGAAACTTTGAAATGAATTTTATCGTCTTTAGAAAAATTTTACCGAACAAAATAATACAATCCAGCGTCTTCTTCCCCATACATTCGTGCGCTGTCGGTACACAAATTCTTTCGGCAAACACAAATATGCATCTACTTGTACGAATTACACGTTTCAAAGCTAAAGAGGAATTTTTTTTTATGCGAATGTAAAGCATTTCATTCCATGGTTATTCTCTTTGCATTATTCAGGAGGCTAAAGAAAAAAAAATTATATATGTATGAAAAAAGAAGGTAAAAAAAGAATTATTCGAGCTACCGAACAAGAGCATTGTCAGTGCTACTTTCTGAATACTCGAAATAAATAAATGACTGAATGAAAAAGTCATAATCTATTGAACATTTCCTTTATTTTCGGAGGCCCTTTTTTATTTCAATTTCCTCTCCAAGCGTGTTCCGTGAAGCTATAACAATTTAGCCAATTCAAATAAGAACTCTTAAATATGACTAAAAAAGAATATATATATATATATATATATACGAGAAAAAGAAGACGAGGGAAATGGTATAAAAATGGAATTGCCGCGTATGAGCAAGCGAAGCATCTGAAATTGAGTTCCACAACGAACAATTCTCTTCTATGCGTGAGTCGGTTGCACAAAGAAGGGAAAAAGGCGGGAAAGAGAGAGAGAGGTACACAAAAAGAACTCCATTTAATTCCTCTATTAGTTCATTCGTGGGCGCGCCATTTCTGTATTTTCTGTTTGTGTGTGAGTGTGTTTTTGCTTTTCGAGCGGCGAAGCATGAACGAAGCGACTCGCAAGTGATTCGAACGTCAGTTTTTCCCGCCAATTCCATTTTTCCTTTGTTCGCTTGCTACAGCCACAGTTGCAGTTTGATGCGTCCATTGCTTGCTGATGGGACATTGAAAAATAAAGGTCGTTTTTGGAACAAAAGACGATAAAAAAAAATATGAAAAAAAATCGAGTAAAATATCAGAGTCGAGTGGAAAGTGGGCAGTATATAATTTTTTTCCTATTTTTTCCCCTTGTGGATGAAACTATCACAAAAGATAATTTGTTCGAGACGAGGCCTGTCCACAATAAAATAATTTATGACGTGCAGGTGAATATCGCATGCAATTTCATCCACTGAGTGGACAATGGGCTTTTGTGTTTTACGGTGGGTGGCATCGTATTCCAAGTAGTAATTTCAGTCATGCTGTAAGAGATAATCTCAACTAGTTTTGATAGTCTACGCACGCGAAAGATAATATTTATGTTAACTTTATTGCAACGTGATAACAGTGCTAAAAACCGAAAAACAGAAGTAAAAAATACATTCAGTAAATAATCTGCTTAACGTACTAACTTTTCACGCAACTTTTTTTTTCTTTTATTTAGAGAAAAACTAAAATAAGAATCCAAAACCATTCAAAAAAGTTTTTAAAACCCATTGCAATAGCTACATGAATATATAGTATGAACTATTGTATAACACTGTGAATAAATTTATTATGAATAATGCTGACATAAAATACATATTTATAAACTAAACTGATCAGTCAATTCATTTAAATTAGTGTTTCTCAAACTGTGGGGAGCGCCTCTCTAGGGGGGCGTGATAACCCTAGGTGGGGACGCGAGCATATCGAAAAGTCGAAAACAAAAGATTATTTTAAAAAATTATTAGTTTACTGAAAGGAATGAATCAAAACAAAATACATTCTGACATAAAAAAATACATATTTATACTGATATAATACACTTATAAATGCATCAGTACTCTATCCAATGTATTTGATAATTAATTTAACTAAACTAAGTTAAGAACAAGTTAAATAATTATGATTCCATGGGATTGTGTGTGTGTCAAATATAATATTACGTAGAAAATTTAGTACATAGTTGGCAATTTGTACAGTTTATAATTAAAGTCGTATTGTAGTTTTGGCCTCAAAGTATATAATTGTTGAATTCAAAACATTGTTATTATATGGATGGGGACGCAATGAAAATTATGATTGAAAATTGGGTCGCAAATATTGAAAGTTTGAGAAGCACTGATTTAAACTAACTGATCATTGTGGGAAACTTTCACGCAAATTTAGAGTTTCTCTTGAGCCTCTCAAAATCTAATCACTTAATATTTAACTGTAAAATTGTCCTATTCTTTAGTATCCTGAAACACAAGAATTGTTGAATTAATTGAAATCCGGGTAATTCCCTTTTCTAAAATCATTCGATACTCAAGTTATGCTAACAAAAAGCTTCTAACAAGTTTCTTACACACTTTTCGCTATTCTAACTTGGAATATTACAGTACCAGTTGCATTACTTGCCCATCATTATCACACGGCTAGCATATAATTAAACTTTCACTGAAGTTCTAAAGGAAGAATTAAATAAAGTTATGTTGGAATATTTAACGACTGGAAACTCATTTAAATTATGATAAATTATCCCACTCAGACATCCTTTACACACGTGTGTGTGTGGTGAGGAGTGTCTATGGTAAGGTTAGTAGTTTGAGTAATAAATTTCAATTAGTACTGCTTGATTCGCTATGTTGGTGGTTTGGGGAAGAGTTCCACAAAGATAACTTTTATAATAACCTCATCCATTCGAATCGGTTATCCTTACCATCCTTTTTTAAATTTACGTATATATACGTCGCAGGAAAGTGATGAAATTAGGAATTTCATCAAATCCCTGAGAGAGATGATCCTTTGACGGGAGGTGTTAAAATAACGTCTCTTCACGGTCATTTCCCTGATAAAAATAAGGGATTTGAACAAATCCCTGATTTGTTTCAGTGAAATGATGAAATAATATTGCCAAGAGTTTAAAAGTGTTTTGTTATGGTGCATTATACAACGCAGAAGTAAGTAAAATAACAATAGATAATGTGAAATAGAAATTATTTATTCGAAACTAATTAACAAATAATTAGAAAATTAGGCTGGTATATTTTTTTATGTGTAACATCTTTCCTCTTGGTTACTCACACACTAAAATATCAATCCCTATGTTAATCCTATGGTGCCATTTTTTAAAAGATATGAAGTTGATAGTTAGGGGATCTATAGTACTACCTGTATGGTTAGGAAGTACTAGGACTCGACCCCCCAGGTGTCTCCCCTCCCCTGGACAGCATTATTTCTATGCAAATCCTGACTAGTTCATTTCATCATTTCACTGAAACAGTTCAGAGTTTGATAAAATCACTTACTTTCATCATGGAAATGACCATGAAGAGACACGTTATTTTAACATCTCCCATCAATTGATCCTATCCCTTAGGGATTTCATGAAATTCCTAATTTCCCTACGACATTTAAAAAGGAGAAAAACGATTTACACACACATTCATTCACTCATTCATCACGAAATCTCTGGAACTATTAGACCTACAGACTTGAAATTGGGCATGCATGTTTCTTTTTCATGGAGTAGAAATCCATTAAGAACAACGGGTTCTATGAAAATAGACCTCCAAGGGGCGCCGTTGCGAGGGCTTAAGGGGCGTTATAGATAAATATTTCCGTTTTTGAAACAATTATACCTACAAACTTGGAAATTTTATACGCACGATCCTTTCATGTGGAGTAAAGATCAAATACAAACGGGGTTATGTGAAAATTGACACCTGAGGGGGAAAGTTGATATTGGGGAAAGATAAAGGGTCGTTATTGACAAAAATTTCATTTTTTGAACTGTTAGACCCACATACTTGATATATGATAGGCATGTTTCTTTTGTTGATTGAAATCCGTTAATAACGGGTCTTACGGAAATCTACTCTCAAAGTGAAAGGGCTCATTGACAAAAAAAAAAAAAAAGATTCCGTTTTTGAACTATTAGATTTAGACTTAGAAATCTGGCCTTGTTTCGTTTTTGAGAAGAGATCCATTAAAAATTAGTTTTGTGGAAATCCACTTTGCGGGATAGGGTTACGGGAATTAATAGATAAATCTACTTCAATTTTAGAAATTTTTAGAATTCATTATTTAGAAGGCCTGTCTTTTCTAAATTAAGAGATGAGAATTATAAGAATGTTCTTCAATAGATTCGAACGCTTAATGCTAGGACTTAGATACCAATAATTTACATATACATAAAGCAGCATATGTTCGTATAACATCATGAAATACCCAGTGAAGCGGGTGGGTCGGTAATTACTTTTTATAATACTATACCTTACGAATATCTCGTCAGTACAGAACAAGAATGAGCTTATGTTGAAAGTGAAATTGAAGATAAAAATACAAATTGAATAAAAACTTTACTCTAAATAATAATTTTGGAGAATTTCGGACAGGAAGAACATGTGAATTGATTGAAGAAAACGGTTCAAATGAAACAAGGCGAAATTAAATAAATCAGCGAAAAAAAACTTTAGCTCTTAATTTTCTTGTTAAAAAAACGTTTTCTTTTTTTAATTGTGTAAACATTACGCAATAATAGTGTTCGATTACTTTTATTTTTCCTCTTTTTCATTATTTTTAATTTTTGATTAATCATACATAAATATAGTTAAATAAACTTGTATTTCTGTCTCAACAAAATTTGACTGGAACGAATTACTTATATTCTTATAAAAAAACAATGTTTCATTCATTAAGGATTCATTAAATGCGGTACTCTAGTGCAGAGGTCTTAAGACTTTTTTGGTAGTGTACCCTTAAAATTAAAATACTAAGAACTACCTTCGCATAACCTAAGTAAAAATAATCAAAATTTAATTAAAGTTATAACGTTTAAACCATTCTATTACATGGTTATTTAAAATGGCAACTATATAATAATTAAATAATTATCATATTTTATCTTTAATTTCAAATAAAAGTAAGCCATCTTAGAAAGCCTTTTAAATTAAATTTTATACTATCATAAATGAGAAGCACACATTTATTAATAGTTTATGTGAGGCCAAAAATAAAAATAAATAAACACTTTGTTTTACAGCACCATCTGGTGAACACATATCCTTACACTCACTTTCATTCTATAACAAAAAAAATATAAATTAGAAGTATTCCTACCTACCTCTGATCTTCTACCCACCCCCTTCAACTACAAACTTCTATTCTGCCTTTACCCAAGATAATTTAATATAAAGGCAGCAGGAACTTTGTAACTGCTTTAAGTATTAAAGAAACACTCAGGCTGCAGAGTAGGAGAATTTTAAAGAACTTTTTGCTCCAGCATCTTCTCCAGATGCTGTTCGCAAGAGAGAGAAAGGGAGGGAAAAAAAGAAGCTTTCAGGAGCCTTAGGGAGTGTCACCTCAAGTGTGAGGAAAACACATTATCCTACTCTCGGCATTGAAAAACACTTCAACAGCCAAACCAGAAGAACCCGTAAGATTCCTACCGTCCATCTTAGAAGCCCTTTTTTTATATACTTTCTTTTCTTTTCTGCCTCTTTCCATCTACGAGAAGGGAAGAGGTACTCCAAGGCCTAAAACCTCGGACACATTTACTCAAGTGACGGCGGATACAGCCGGCCTAAAAGCATCCTTTCGGCTCTTCGCTATCCACTTGCTTCCAGGATATTTCGGGGTTGCAATGGTTTGGCTGGAAATCGCCCCGCTGGCGAGTATGGAGATTCTCAAGAGGTATGATATGCAGTGTTTCTAAAATTTTATCAAGCTTCACTGCTAAAAATATCTCGAGAAAATATTTACCAACTACTTATGCATTAAATATTTTATTTGTTTTATTAAAAATGCAAATATTTAAAGGTTAACAAAAATACGAGATGGATTTATATTTGGCTTATGTAGAGCTTTTGGAATATTCGCTACATTTTTGAGAGAATCCCTCAAAACTTTTAAAGTGTTGTGTATACTTAAGGTGACCATTTTTTTACAATGAAAAGGAGGACGAAAAATTAAAATAATTATAACTGAAATATATGAAACGTTTTATTACTTGAAACAAAAGTACGCTAATTACGCTTACATTCTTTTTAATTATTATCTTAAACGAGTATTTTTCCCACTGAATGATTTTTTTTTGTCAACATATTAGTTTTAATACATCGGAAAGTTCGGGCAAAAAATATCCTTCACACTGAATTTTACTATAAGCAATGTAGCTAAAATATTAACAATTCAATTTTGATTTATCACTAGTCACTTCACAAAAATCATTACCAACTGAAAAAACTCTTTCAACTGCTACATTAGTTCCAGGACAGCACAACGTAAATTCAAAAAGAATAACTAAATTTTTATACGGAATGTGTTCGTTTTTGAAATGGTTAAGTATTTCCACCCATCTTTTATCAATTTCAGCATGACGATGTTCCAATTGTTTCAATTTATTATAATTTAAATGTACGTTCAGTCTTCCAATTTCATCAAACAAACCATTGTCAACGAGTTTAATATAAAACATTTCTTTTGATAAAAAATCAACCCAGTTTTCTATATCTGCCCAATTTACTTGCGAGGAAGTCAAAAAACAATATTGAAAACTTATTTCCTGTGATATTTGTTTCAGACCATTCTTCGACATTTTGGAAACTTGTTTGGTTCATCTATGAAAATAGAGATTAACAGATCAATTTTAAGAAGGACACTTTTCGAGGAAGGACAGAACCTATAAAAGGAGGACATTAATTATAATAGGAGGACACCTTAATATTTATCAACTACTTATGCATTAAATATTTTATTTGTTTTATTAAAAATGCAAATATTTAAAGGTTAACAAAAATACAAGATGGATTTATATTTGGCTTAAGTAGAGCTTTTGGAATATTCGCTCCGTTTTTGAGAATCCTCCAACACTTTTTAAAGTGTTTTGTGTACTGCACTTATAATTTGAATATTTGTGTAACGAGTCTGCATTTTATTTAAGGTGTTTGACTACGTTCGAAACCGAAATTTTGATAAAGCGTATAAAAAATATTTTTATTGGTATTTAATATTTTCGAATTAGAATGTACACATAAAATCGTTTTAAAAATATTTTCAATAAAAAAAATTATTTAAATGAAATTTGCTGGTAAAAACTGGAGAAAGAGAGACATATTTTAAAAATATTCTCCTTTTAGGAAAAATGTTTCTATAATAATAATAATTTGCCTATGTATAGCAAGGACGTGCGTATATTTAGCTTGCTTATATGTAGCAAAAATACAATTTTTTTAAAAAAATCACATTATTTTCAGAGTTACGATCAATTGAAATAATATTTTATAAAAAATTTTTATTAAAATTTCTCCATTTTGATACAAATTTGCATAAATCCATTTTTATACTATATATTTCAAAAATCTTAGTTCAACCCCGGTATAGAAGTCCAAGCTAGTATACGCAAAATATTATGACTATGAAATGAGAATGTTTCGAAAATCTATCATTCTTTCTACATGTTTTGCCACAAAATTGCATTTAAATAATTTTTTCTTGTTATAATATTCTTAACACAATTTGAAATGTATATCCTAATTCAACTGACACTATACATCGAAAAACATATTTTCCGTTAATACACTTTCTCTAAATCACATTTCCGAATATAATAATCACTTTAAAGAGATATTAATTTTCTATTATTCTTGAGATAGTGAGGATTAGAAAATTGTAAAATCTTAAATGTATCAGTGTAATATTGACATATAACTAAATATTGACGTTTCAACAGATAAATATTACAGTTTTTTATTTATGCTTTGTGAGAAAATTAAAACACCCATTAAATATATGTGAATATAAATAGTACTTTTAATCTCTTTTTTAAATTTTCTTTTTACTTTAATGGATTTAGTGAAATTATAAAGAACTAAAAAATTTAATCATTCTTATCTTCAAAAGTGTATTGATTTGGAAAATATTTTGGTTTGAATAAGAGTTTAAAAAATTAGTACAATGTCCTTTTCTATTCTGCAGTATGCTTCCAGTTCTGATATAGCGCGCTTTGAAAATGTACTTTTTGAGAAATGTATAAAGATATCGAAATTCATCATATAACCATAAAAATTGTTCAAAATATTAGCATTAAAATTGATGCAAATACATTGCATTACAGCCCAATGTAATAAAATATGACTTTCAATTCAGATTTTAGTAGCTTTTCCTTCAATAATTCAATGAAAAATATATTAAATAAAAGGAATCTCAACAAAATACTAATAAAACAAAAAAAATTAAAGATCACTAAAATACATATTTAATTTAACTAAATACAGTTTTTAAAAAAATATATATTCTGTTATTCTACAAAATACTATATTGTTTTAAGATACTCTTGACTTTGAACTCGGTAACATTTTAAGAGGGAAATTTATCCACTTTTTCTATTAATAGATCATTGAAAATATCCGCCTAAAAATAATACTACGCCAGTATAAAGCAGCTGCTTTTTATGATTCACATTCGTGCCCGTTCGCTATTTGGCGATAAGTGTTCCACTTAACGCTTGCAACCCTAACACTCGTCATTTTCAGTCACATATCCTCTATTCTAACACATAACAAGGGGGTAAATTGAAGAAAGAATTCCGTTAATGTGTTCTCTTTCAATGGACAATAATAAGATAAAATCTGAGAGAACTTGTGTTTGGAGTTGGGCGAGGCGTCCGACTCATTAAGACCAAAGGACTTCCAATTGTTATTTCAGAAAATCTTTGATGTTCTAGACAAGAAAGAAATTGGAAGCGCATTGGGAGTTGAAGGAAAAAAAGGATGACGAGCTTGAGATAAAATAAAATGAATACAATCTGAATTGATTGATGATGATTTATATACTTTGAGATGCTCTTTATTTGTTTTCATCCAGAATAGTTATTTCATATATTTAATTAAGTAATTTAAGAAATTTGTGTTCATTTATAAACATTTTTTTAAAAACAAGAGATGATTGAATGTCTTAAAAATTTAATAAACAGTACAAGCAGAGAAAAGTTAAAATTAATGCCTTATTTCAAAATTTAAATTAACTTCTCGATGAATTTTTTTAATTGAATATCTGGATATAAGAAAACTATTATAAATAATTCAATTTTTTTTAAAAAAATTACTGCAAAATTTATCTGATGGCACATAAAAAACCTTTAAAAAGTTTTTACCCCCCTCCATTACATTACTCTTATACACACACACAGTGACGTTTTAAGAGTTTTTAAGCCCCTGGGCCCCTATGCAAACAAGCCCCCGCACTCTTTTAAGTAAACAGTATAGCATACGTTGTCGAATACTCGTACAAACGGTAACCAGCAACACATAAATGTGTGTGACTCTGTCTCACAAACCTAGGTACAAACTGATTCGACCTAGGTCTAAACACAGACATCTCAACTGCGACTGTCAGATGGGAAAAAAGGTACTTACATATTATCGCAACCTATTGGCGACATTATATGAAACGAAGAACGTGATTGCCAATTCAGCGCATATGGCATGCAAAATTGGGGTTGTCAACTTGGCGAGTTATCTTGAACGTTGCCGATTGTTGCGATACTACGTAAGTACCGGAAAAATCTTTTTCACGAGACCAATCACATACTCTCTCTCAAGGGAGACTATCTCAGGTGCGTTGCGTTTCTCTAACAGAATCCTTAAGGATTGCAGACAGTATTATTTTTATGTAATTCACAAAGGCAAATGGTCTTTTAAACAAAATTTTTTAAATTGAAGAACTTTCTCTAAGTTTTATAAAAATGCTGATACCTCATTATTTTATCACTTGGTTGTTAAGGACAGTGACGTCTTAAAACTTCTCGAGGTTCTGAGCCCTATGTAAAAGTAGGTTCCACCTGCAACCCTTTTAATTAGATACAGAATACGTTGTCAAATAACTCTCACAATCGGTAACCCGTAACAAATAAATGTGTCTGACTGACAATCTCACAAACCTAGGCACAAATTGACTCGACTGACTGTTTTCTTTCGACTAAATGAATATGGTACAAGGTAGTAGGATTAGGCCTAAACACGGATGACGGACGTGACATACATATAATGACATATAAATGGGCATACATTGTAATCTCGGAAGCAGTGTTATCTTAATACTTCTTGAGGCCCTGAGTTCCTATGTAAAAGTAGGCGACTATGTTACCTCCGACCCTTTTAATTACAGTATATACATACCATGCGTTGTCAAATACTCCCACATACGCTAACCCATAACAAATAAATGTCCCTGACTTACAATCTCACAAACTTAAGCACAAACCTGCTCGACCGACTGCATTCTATCGACTAAATGAGTGTGTTGTATAACGATAGGACAGGGGCATAGCTACCGCCGTATCAATGATACGGGCCCCCTAGCTACAGGGGCCCCAACATGTGCAACTACAGTCCCACTAACAAGGTTCTCATACCTAAAAGGGGCCCCGAATAAATTTTAATACAGGGCCCCTTCAGAGCTAATTACGCCAGTGTGGTAGGCATAGACCTAGACACGGACGATGTACATGGCATAATGCAGGTTTGCCACTGTTGCCAGTTGGCAGATAATTCGACATTTCAAGTTTTTCGGAGATTATGTTCGGGAATAACAGGTGACGATTAATTATTCGGATCATGACACTGACGTATCTAGTCCAGAGTGGGCCCTGTATCAAAATTCCTTGGGGGACCTTTTTTAGGAAATAAATAATGATCGCATTAACAGAACTTATTTGAAAGTATGAAAATGATACGCGTGGGGGTCCCTTTATAGATTGGGGGCCCCGTATCATTGATATGGCTGATACGGTGTTAGCTACGCCCCTGGATCATGATCTCATTGAAGCCTAATCGAGAACAAAATGAGCCTCCTCTCCTCGAGGCTTTCTGCCCAGACCGATGCCTTTAAATGTCTCTGCAGACACACGATTTATTAGTATATTTTATAAGCCTCCATTAAAGAAGGAATACTCTCTAAACATACAAGTACTTACTTAATCTCAATAAACACTGAGTAGAACTTAATATTTAGAAATACTGAAGTAATATTCTTCTTTCGAGAATGCGGCATACTCTTTCACTCCACTAAAATACCCAAAGTAATAAGACGTATTCTTTCAAAAGCGCAAGTTCTCTCGATCACGTTTTATCAATCCTTTATATTCCACAAAAAAAGTTCCACGGGATAGTTTATAATGCTAAAAATTCACGCTCTTCCAACTAACATTTTAAAGTCAAGTCAGCAAAAATTCCCTGAAATCGTGTGTTTGTATAAAACAGTCATCCAAGTCATTTGCAGCTGCCGTGACAATGATTCTACGCCAGGTTTATCCATTCTCGCGGAGCAGAAAGCAATTTATGCTGATTCATTATACGGATCGCTTTTCGTGTAGTCATAACAATCAAAAGTGTGCAGCGGAGGGAGAAACATTGATGGTACTCTTTCAAGAGGGAATTCATAATTAACAATAGTTTATTGTGCTGCCGACCGCTAAGAATGCGAACAAAGTGCACTGGAATGTTACTTCATGATTGCTGCATTGAATTACCGAAGCATTAACAAGGATGAGAGCATGTTGGTGTGTTTAGGAAGAGGACTTTTAAATGCATTTTTGAGTTTACAATTACTTTGTTTCCTCAAGCGGACGCAATTTTGGGAAATGAAATTACATTAACGCCTGGTGAAATCTACAAACAGCTTTGTTTGCTTCACTTTAGCATCAGTTTTGTATTTCGGAATATTAAATTTCTGGCGCTCTTTTATGTATTATCTTTTTTTTTTTTATAAAAGTTAGTTTATGGTTATTGAGTACGAATTAATTAATTTTCGGAATTAGCGTCTCCTTTTAACGATGAGATATGGGATGGTTTGGATTTTTGGAAATTGTACAAATATTTCATTTTGTGTGTGTGTGTGTTTATTGCTGGTTGATGTTCATAATTGCATTTAGAAAGTCGAAATCAAAGCATTAAATTTAAAGACATGAAGCATTTTTAAAAAAAATTTTTTAGCTAATTGTTAAATATTTAATCTAATTATTCTTGTAAAATGTCGATATTTAAAATTCTATTAATTAATACATTAATTAATTTTTAGACATATTATATAGTTTTGTTAAAGAAAAAATTAAATTATTTGAAATAAAATTATTTAAAATAAATAAAAAAATATACCTGAAGCTAAATTCCTATATTAATATGTAATTATGACTTCAGTTAAGAAGTTCCTCCCTCCTCTTTGTCAATAATGAACATTACCATGTGTTCTAAGATAATAGCAACAAGATAATGTGCTGCTCATCTGCTGAGCCGAGGGATCTTTGAGTTTAAGAAAATAAAAAGGGATGTGGGAAATTTTACAGCCCCCACCCCCTTCGTCTTTGAGTAAGCACAGTTTGGTTGAATATTCAACATTTATAATTTTTTGACAGATCATATAATATTCTTAAAGTAGTTAAAATGGAAAGGAACTAATTGGTTGATTTTTGAACCAATAAGCGGCTATTCCTTTTGGTTGAAATATCGACCACCTGTCCAGTAGATTCAAATAAAACATAAAGTATGTAAAAAGAAGCATTTGAGAAAGAAAGTTAATTTTAAAAAAACAACAGATTTTCATTTCTTTCAATTCGTGACACAATACAATTTTTACTTAGGATATTTATTTGAAATTAAAAATTATATAAAGAAGCAGTTGCATGAATTACATATCCTCTACACAGACATTTATATCTTGTAATATCACTACTACTTAAATTAAACAAGGAAATGACAGTTATTTTTTAATGTTTGAGCAAATTTTCATATTAACAAGAGATAAAAATGTAAACATATAATAATAGAACAAATATTTTTAAAAAATACATAACTACTATCAATGTGACTTGAAAAATAATTTTTATGTGAATTCAAGTATTGCTAATTATTTCATCTTTCACGTGCAACAGTTAAATATTTGCATTATAAAAATATTATCGTAATTAAATTGTAAGTATAATTAGACAGTATTATTTTCCATTAAACCAGTATTATTTTTATATTACTTCCTTATCAAACTACGATTACAATTATATTCGATTATGATGCAAAAGTAAGCACAAAGGCGACGAAAAAGATAATTACAATGTCATTAACTGAAAAATAATACCAAATGAGAAGACTTATCCAAAAAAGTTATCATTACAACATAAATTAATTAAGCTGCTGAACAAAAAATTATCTTAATGTCTTTCAATTTAACGTAATGTGTTAATTAACTTAATAGCTTACATATATATAATAAGACTTAATATCCCTCGAAAATAGAACCCAAATGTTTATTAATAAAAAATGACTCAAGCCAAAAAAATTCTCCAGACGTAATATTTTATACGATGTTCATAACCGTAAATCTATTTCTTTTCTTTATTTTCACAGTCCGAAAACAAAGCACACGAAGAAGTAGCAATTCCAAGACAAAAGAACAAGTACATAACAACCATCAAATCAACTCTAACGTGACAAACTTACAACTTGCCAGCAAACAATCGTAAAGTTCCTAAGTTTTCAATCAAGTTTTCGGATCTAAAAACTATGGCGTATGAAAAAAAAAAGTTCAATTTTTATGCTACTCTTCTATATAACACAAGTGCGTGTCACATGTATCGTTCCAATACTATACTACCATTCTATTTACTCTCGTGAGTTGGCGATTCCAAAAGTACTCTTTTTTTCGCCAAATAAGAGGTACTTCAGTTCAAAAGAAAATATATAGATGAGAAATAGAAAGTTGAAATATTTTTTATGGATTCGAACCATCATTTTTCACCGAAAAACTTCACTTTTTTTCTCCCTTCTTTTTCCCCCCTTTCGTCTAGATTCTCTATAAAAATGATTGGACGTTGCAGATCTAGGATTTTTCCCCCTCCCTAAAGTTGCTCTTCAAATTTTGTGATTGTGTACTGTTCTTTCTTGAAAGAATAGTGAGAGGGGGGAGGGGAGGGAGTGATCGTTGACTTTATTCCAAGCAGTTGCTCGCTTTTTATATAAAATTCATATGTAAGTACATTCTCAAGGTGTATTCCTGTATGCATTGTATTGTAAGGCAATCTGAAAAGCTTTAGGGGAAAAAATATAGTATGCGAAATGTGAAGGGAAAAAAAAGAGTTTGTAGATATAAGGTATGAATTCTTGATTTTTCCTTAGTTGTATATGCATTCAAGAGCTGCAGTAAAAATTGTGATGCATTGCAGTAATTTGAATAAATGTGAAAAAAAAATTCTTAAAATTTTAATTCTATTGTTGTTTTTTAAGAAAATAATTCTGCTGTTGGGGATTTTAATAATAATTAACTCTATATATTTTTCTTCAAGAATTTTGTGTACAATAGAGTTTATTTAGTTTTAAAATATTCCTGTGGTTTTTTTTATTTTTTATTTTTAAATATTAAATTTTTTTCATTTGAATGTTACACACACATATCAATAATTCTTTAGTAAACTCTTAACTAAGAGACTGAAATGACCTGAATACTAAAAATAAAAATATCATTAAGATTTTAAAAACTTAAAAAGATGAATGCTGCAGTGCTATAAACATTGTTGGTTGAGGACAGCTTTTTAAAATTATATGAAAGTGGGATTTAACTAATTTAATGGCTAGACAGCCTTCTCCCTTTTTGTTTGCAATGCTGAGTGAACTGGGAAATATAATATAGAGATAGAAGCTTTAAATAACTTTAAACAGAAGCTAATTTACCTGAGGAGGCATTCGAAAATGCTTAAATCACGATAAATCAAAGAACAGTAAACAAGCTATAGCCAGATTCAATTATCCAAATGCATATTCAAAGCTAAAAAAATAAAGGCTACATTGTAGCATTAGCAATAGTATTAAGTCATTTCTACTAAAAATAAACCAAATGTATCATTTCAATTTTAAAAAAGTTTTTTAAAAAATGTTTTTAATTTTAAAATAATTGTGTTTTACAAAATTACGTTAATTACGAAAGGAATAAATTTTATTACGTCATGATGAAAGAAAATGTAAAAAATACATGGCTTAACTTGAGCTACATCTACAGATTATTCAAAATTTGACAAAGATGTACTTCTCCAACATGTAATAACCGCATACATATTACAGTATGCTACTTCATTTCAATATATTCATATGAATATTTCAAAGATACCCTAATCTTCAATACTGTGTTATGAATTATTGAAAAGCTCATTTGCAACGATGTTACTAAAAAGATGCGATTATATAGCGCTCAGAGGTAGCAAGATTCTTGAGTAGATAATCGTACTTATCCAAAATAACGGGTGATGAGATTGGATTCTGTCCAACTACGTAAGAATGACAAAAAGTAATATTGAATAAAATGAAGGCGTGGAAATTATATAAGCACCACATTTAAATCTTATTCTTAAAATGAGCTACGAAAGAATGAAATAAAGAAAAACTGGGGCATAAGAGTATGGGGAAAAATCTTTATACATATATGTTTTCATACAGATTTTTAAATTTATCTGATAGCATTTAGTTTCTAACATCATTAACAATCCTTCCTTTTTTTTTACTATTTACTGACAAAGTGAAATGGTTCAATAAACGTATTTTTATAAGGAGACTTGAGAAACGAGGATTATAGTTATTACAGAAATTTCATTAACTTATCAGTATATTTAATCTTTTAATGCCAAGTGACAAAACTAAAGTCCGTTTAATGTGTGTGTGTGTGATATAAATGTTAAATAATCCCATGATTTGAATATCCTTATTAAGTGTGGGTAAAATATTTCTATTTAACTATCTTGTAAGCTTAACAATTCAGAGCAAAAGCCATGCTACAGTTCACAAAAGGAAATAAAAACGCGAAATTTTGACAAAGGTTTTAGAAGGAATTTCAACATTAAAAAAAAAAAAAGTGCCAGTACGAATTTTTTCCCCCCGCAGTGATAAGGAAGGGGGGTACGGCCCAGTGGCAGCGCACCGCGCTTCCACATCACAGGTTCGAGGTTCTTTCATCGGGCTTGGCAAGGTAACTCAACCTTTCATCCCTCCTGCAATAGGTCGATTAATGAGTACCAAGCTTTCTTGGGGACTTAAACACTGGGGGTCTAGCTTCAGACTGACCACCTGATTGGGACATCTGTTCATGCACCTCAGCGCCCAATGGTCACGTATACTGGGATGGACACAGTCGGCCCTGGCCCTCAGGGGCTGTTACGCCACTGAGTTTGAGTTAAGGAAGGGGAGAGCGGGAGTGTTGATTACATAATGTATAGCAAAGATATACCTAAGAAAACTCAATAGGAATAACTTAAAAAATATCATATGTTCTAATGAATAGTTTTTTACATTATTGAATTCATTATTAAAATTAGATGTTGTTTTCCAGCATGATATTACAACAACTTACTTAGATTTTATGAAGTTTCACCTTTTCCTGTTGTATATTAAACCAGTTGACTGTTGCGCCCCCGTTTGAGAGCACGCAACTATGTGTGCCACGGAAATCCACCGATGACGAGTATACTCGTTAGTCAGAGTGTGTCGCTGTTAAAATATTGGATAAAAAAGGGTTTATTTTAGAAACTTCGGACCAACTGCTATCAATAGGCTCAAAGCCTAATCGGAGTCACGCATTCGTCCCATGGCTGAACATACCTGAAATAAGCCTATCATAAATCAATTTTCCGAATTTAGCCCCTTTGCCCTTTTAAGACTAACAACTAAAAAAACATTATCATCGAACATAAATAAATTCATTATGCAAAATTATATGCTGTTTCAGCCGGTGAATCCGGAGACGTATGAGTTTAACGTAAATTTTTCATTATTTATTTATTTATTTATTGGCCTCAAAATATTCTAATTATCTTGATATTTGAGAATAAAATTTGTTTTTTTCAAAAAATACAATTTAAATAGCCATCGGTCACTACTTTTTACGCATGACGAGTATACTCGTCATGACCAAAAACCGTTTTCGACGGTATACTCGTCAATCACAGATAACTGGTTAAATGCCTCACATTGTTTAAAGTACTTTTCACTTTTTTTAAAAAACGTCAATATCAGAAATTTCTTATTTTGTAACTATGCAACTACTGTACTTATTTGCAGACAATTTTTACTTTCTTGAACTAATTTCAAAAATACCTCTGTCCAATGTTTCAAGGGGTGGTTTAAAAATCCTGAAACCCTCAAATGTCTTAAGGTATCCACTCTTGGAACCGATTTTAAAAAAATGAAATGGGTATTTTATGATATTTGTGTCCTTTTAGAAAAATGTTAAAAATTTTTAAAGGGTTATAAAAAAATTTTTAAATACAAAATTTTTCAAATTCTGAAAATTTTTCCAAAAATTCCCCCAAAAAAAAATTGAAATTTTTCCTTTTAAGCTCAGCCCTGTACAGAGGTCAACTATAATTTTGAAACGCATACGGAGTCGGTTTTCATGTTTTACGAAAACAGAAGGGGAAATTTTAAAAAAAACCCGATAAATTTCAAATGGTTTTTAATTTGAAAATAAAAAGTCTTTTCAAAAAACATACTTGGGGCCCCTGTACAGTGGGCTGGGGTATAACGGCAAATATTAATACAAAAACTTTTTACAAAAAAGAACATTTGGAAAAAAAAAATTTCTAAATTTTTGCCAAAATTTTTTTAAATAAATTTTTTTATATCCTTAAACTAATTTTAAACATGTATTCAATCTAAAGGGAAACACTAAACATGCTTACAAAGGAGAACATTTGGAAAAAGGTTATTCTAAAAAATTTTTGCCAAAATATTGTATTTAAATAAATTTTTGTCATAATGTCCTTAAAACAATTTTATACATATATTCTAATCTAAGTGACACTAAATATCATCAAAATTATACATTTATGCGCTTTTTTAAAATCATGGTTCCGAACGTAGTCGGATACCTTAAATACATGAAGTGAAAAAAAATATGAATTTTATCAAATCATTTTAAAAAATTCCTGTTTGAAATTTATAATAATAACTGAAACTTCTAGTTACATGTCCAGTAGGATTTTAAATTTTCTCATAGAATTATATATATTATTTCTTTTCATTTTTAATCTATTTAAGTAGCCTTTAATTCATTATTTATTTCTCAATCAGAATCTCTTATGTTTTAGTTTTTATTCGTATGTATTGTTTCTTATTTTTGTTACTATTTATTATTCTTATTATTATATTATATTACGATCATACTAAGAAACTGAGAAGTAATTTTTGAATCTCGACTTAAATAAGGATAGCATTATTCTTCTGGCATCAAGTTAAAGTTTTTAGTATTTACGAAATCTTATTCTTACGCTATATTCTCTTCCTTGCAACTCAGTTGTATAGGCAATAAAGGGAAAGGTTGGCTGGCTTAACACTATTTTTTACTTTATAATCTTAGTTCCAAAGGTTAAAAAAAGTTTGCTAATATATATTGGCGTAGCTAGTTCTGAGTCGGCCCCGTATCAAAACTCTTTCGGGGACCCTTTTTTAGAAAAGAAAGCCCTGCCAGTGGTTTTGTAGTTACACATGTTGGGGCCCTTGTAGCTTGAGGCCTCCGTATCATTGATACGGCGGTAGCCACGCCCCTGCTAATATACTACGCTGGCTCTATTATACTGTCATGCAATATTTTTTCTTATTGCTTTGCTTTATAAGATTTGTGGCAGTTTGGTATAAAATTTAAAATCTTAAATCCTTTTTAAGCTCTGGAAGAAAATTGTACTTCAATATTTATTCCTTTTTAAACGAGTCAATACAAGTTTCGAATGTTAATAAATTTCGTATGTTATTAGTAATAAAATTTGTTAATTGAAAAAGAAAATATTCCAAACATATATATTTTATCAAGTGTATACAAATACGGGTACAGTTCTGTAAACTTCTAATGGGTATTGGAAATACATTGAGAATTGCAGTCTTTAAATTAGAATGTTTTTATGTAACAAGTGAATGCCCCCCAAGGAATTCCCCAAACAATTTATAATAATCCATCTTTTCTTTGTTACTCAGAACGTGCATTCTGATAAATGTTTCAAAATCCGAAACGAAATAATACAAAATGCTTTTCATCTTTCAAAGAAAAAAAATCCCGACATACATTTTATAGGAGTCGATAGAAGAGAGATAGGGAGGGAAAAAAACACTTTACAAATATTGCAAACGTAAAGACTAATACTGAAAAGTACTTCCGAAAACAGCTTTTATGGATATAACATCGCTTCAAAGTAGGGAAAGAAAACACGAGTACGTTTGCTTTACACAAAAAGAGTACGGGAAAAAAAATTTTTTTTTCCTTGACCATGCAACATATTTCTATTTCCGCGATTTGAAAATCTACGAAAATCGTGTTTTTCAAAGCCCGCACGTTTAGAGTCTATTTTCTAGTAGATTTTATGAGAGTTCTTTCTCTTTTCCCTCATATCTAGATATATACGCGCGCTTTTTTTTTTAGTTCTGGCAATATCGAAAATAGATTGAAAGTTATACGTACTTCCTAAAGAAATGTCTAAGACAGTTCAGAAGAGAGAGAGTAAAACAATTGTTCTTCTCCATACTTTCACTTATTGAGTGGTATTGTTTTCTGCTTTCAACAGTATGGTTGTTTTGTTTTTTCACTCGAAAGAAAAGAGCTTCAAGATGCTTGATGTCTTTTCAGGAAAATGATCTTTGCGAATTGTTTTTATTGGTCTGTTGACGTTTAAAAGGAGAAGAATCTTTGACTTCACTTCGTCTCTTTTTGTATTCGAAAGAAAATTTGCAGGATAAATTCTCGCATAAAAGAAACAAACACAAAGAATGCCTCGTAAGAATGTTCTGAATTTTATTAGACTAGATTTTTGCGAAGATATATTTTACTACCGAAATGCTTTATTTATTTTCAAATTTTATGGCAGCGATTAAAGAATAAATAGAATTTTTGAAATACGTAGTAAAAACGAGAATTCGAAATTCTTAAAAGAATATAAATAGAATTCATCGTCAATTTTTCTTCGTAATAAGAGAAATAAATACATTTTATAATTATTCAAAGAATGATTCAATATATACAAGTGCAAATTAAACTAATTCTGAAAGATTCCAGTAGTATCAAAAATTATTTAACACATTTTGTTGTTTTGTAACACTTGTTAAAAATTCTAATGCAATGAAAGTCACATGATAAATACAATCACGTGATCTGTATTGAATTCAAAGCTGTCATTAGACTTGTACTTGTTATGTTTGAAAATTTAGATAAAATTTCAGATTTAAAAAAGTTGTTTCAAATATTAAGGTTTTTCTCACAAAGTTTTTCAAAATGTTTTAAAAATATTTTTACATTGTACGCATACTTTTAAATCAAGAACATTTTATTTACCCATGTGTATTCTTATTGTTGACAAATATGCACATTTTAAAAGAAAGTTTCTGCAAAAAGCAAAAGTTGGCAGCAGTGAAGGGCATGAACTGATTAGTTGTGGAAACTCGTGATTAAATTTATGCGACTAAGTATCACATGAGTTAATGAACTGATTGGCTCGAAATACGAGAGTGCAGTTATCATGTGATTAAATGACGTCACATCAATTCCTCCAATTAGGTGAATTCTGCATTATATTTTAATATATTCAAATAATTGTTCAAATGGAATTACTTTGATTCAGAAGATAGCTTAAGATACTTTTTTTCTCCTACAAAACTCAACAAGACTTAAGGTAGCCAAAAAAATTAATTTCCAAAAGAAGTAAAATCATTGATGGCCACAAACAATACAAGTAAGAAGAAAATAATTTCATTTGAGAAAAGAAAACGAATATTAATGCACACTTTTCTTTGACGATATTCATTTCATTATAATACACACACAAAGTACTCTTTAAAAGAAAATGAAGCATTTATATTTATTGATTGAAATCTGTATTAAATAATGTTATCTCTTTTCACATACATATTAATTCTTCATTAAATAGCGACACCTATCAACAGTATTTATTTGAATCGTATTTAAATCTAGTCTTAATTACAGGTTTACATTTTAAAGATGTAGCCGAAATGGGAGTCTGTCAAATCATCATCAATAAATGTGCTACTTTCAGAATGGCGGGAGTATCCACTTATTTTAAAAGACCGTGATTAATTCAATTTAATAGAATTCTAACGCAATTCCGAACATGAATGACACAGTAATTAAGATGTCCAAATTAGCAATGAGTTGAAATCCTGTTGGAACTTGTTGGTGTGTGATGTTGCCAACGTTTTAAGAAGCTTAAATTTTCGTACTTCCAAAGGATTTCCAGAGAACTCATGATTCTTAAGAGGCGTAAATTAATTTGTGTTGTCAACGTAAAATTTGAATTTGAAAACAATGATACGACTTTAAATTTTTACCAGGAGTTCTATTACTTGACAACAAACAGGGAAACATTATCAAAAGTTATTTAAAAAATTAAACTAAACAGGGACATAGCTGCCACTCGTATCAGCCGTATCAATGATACGGGGCCTCCAAGCAACAGGGACCCCAACAAGTGTAACTGCAGTTCCACTAACAGGGCTCCCCTATCTAAAAAAAGGGCTTCTAAAGAATCTTGATACAGGGCCCCCTCAGAGCTAGCTACGCCAGTGAAACTAAACATATTTTTTTCAGTAGAAACCTTGACTTTCGGGCAGCAAGTAAAGTTAAAACTTTTCGGCAAGTTATACAAAACAAGCATTAGAGTTCTTAAAGCAAGTTGACAACTCGACACATTTGTCTATTAATAATATTAAAAAATACGCTCCCTCATTAAATTCTCTTAGGAAAAACAAATTTTAATTGGTTCTGAGTTCTATCAAATTACCATTTTAATCTATTTTTTAGTTACCACCAGGGGCGTAGCTACTGCCGTATAAGACGTCTCAATGATATAGGGCTCCCAAGCTGCAGGGCCCCCAAAATGTGTAACATTCTGTCACTTTCAAATAAGTGTCTTTAATTTCTTATCTAAAAAAGGGCCACCAAGGAATTTTGATACAGGGCCCATTAAGGATTAGCTACGTTAGCAGTTACCACATTTTTTAGTTTCACAACTTCGTTGTATTATTCATTTAACTCTAGAATTTGTAAATTGAAATTTTTTTGGTCCTTTTCAGACTTTTAAGAGCATATTTTTAGCACTTGACATCCAATCAAGATCTTTTATCAGCATAAATATCTCATCTAAAATTACCTTTTTACCAATCTGCGAACCTTTTTGCTGCTATCAGATTAGCTAGACTTACCCTGCCTGCCATCCTATCCTTGTATATATATATTTCATCTTTTCTTCTTAAAAGCTCCTTAAAAATAGAGCTTTTAACGTAAATATTTTTTTTAAAAAAACAAACTTTTTTAAAGTTTAAGTGTTCAAATTTTATTTAAACTGATTTTTAATAAACACTGGGTAATGAAAAATTCATCACAACCATCTTAAATGCAATGAAGGGAAATTAGAAAACGACAAGCTATGTGCCCCAAGACCAACGACATTTTTTTTTTCAATAAAATGACAACAGAACACTTTCCAATTCTAAGAATAAGGGTATGTAAACAATACTAAACATGATGGAAATACATCAAATAAGCCTTACGAGATTGTACATTCTCGTTACAACATATGAACTTTTTACAATTTTTTTATAGAAGTATGGATACCAGTAATATAGTGAATATGTTGGAAATGCAGCAATTAAATCTTGTGAGATTCTACCTTCTCATGTTACACAACATATGGAATTTTTTTTCATATTTTTCATAGAAGATATGGAATGCCAATAATAAGTGAACATGTTGGAAATATATTGATTAAGCCTTAATAGGCTTAACATTCTCATGTTATGTGATTAGGAATTTCTTGCATTTTTTTCATGGAAGATAAGGGCATGTTATTATTCTTGCTGGATGTTGGTGGCTAGTTTCTTGAATACATCAGTTCTGCGTTTTCTGAATATTTAAAATGAGAAATACCACACGATCTGTCTCTCTGTCGTTGTATATCAATTTCAAAACATCACAATGAAAGGAATTTCTTCCCAGTCCTTAAATCAATCTCTAAAATGCAAAGTTTCTGTATCACCGATTCCAAGATTCGAAATGGAAGATTCAGCGATAATTTACGACTGATAAGGGGACACGATTCTGCGAAGCATGGCACAGGATTTTCCCATAACATGGGAAAGCATCGAGAAAATTCGCAAAAGAACCTCTTCCTCTCTCTACATTATGCAAGCGAAATAAAGTTGCCATGATTAAATAAAGATTTGCTCGTCGATAACATGCGGGTAATAAAAATATTTCCCCTCATTGAAGCTGAAAGCAGAGTGAGACAACTCCCATGCATGCAAATAAGCAATTTTCTTGACTCTTAAGAAGAAGGAGGTAAAACTGATAAAAGCATGTCGTTGGCTTTTAAAGATCCTATTAAGTACTTCCACTTTTAACGAAAATTAAATAACTTTAGGTCGCAGGTTTTAACGCGTAGTTTGTTCAGCTTCGGAAACTCTACTTTGTCCACCATTAAACGATCGCGCTGGGTGTCCATTTACATAAATAGGTAGAGGTGTAAGCATGAGACATTTCGCAAACACCTGCGCATGCATTACAACAGAGACATTCACAACATTTACACTGCTTCTTTATGCATTATTGGGTTGATGGATGATAGGGGCGTGAAAATGCGGGTTTTTTGGTTAAATCTCTTCTTTCCGCCATGGAATAAGTGGTTACGCATATGAAAAAAAAAGGGCCTTGTCTAGAAAGTGTGTCACTTTGTTAAAAATTCAACAAAATTGGGGAAAACTTATTTAAACTTAATCATAATACATTTTTTTGTGTTACAGCTAAATCTAATTCACAAAAAAATCTATTCATTTGACTTAATTCAATTAGATATTTTGAAATAAAACATCTGTTGGAGGTTGTATTTTATTATGTATGAATCTTAATACTACTTCAAAACAGATTCAATTAATTTCCTGATTTCGTCTATTGTTTAAACTTGGGGAAATTCAGCTGTTTTTAAAAATAAGGAATTTTAGTAACAGTATTATTGTCTTTTTTAAAAAATAAACATTTTTTCATTTGTTAACAATTTTGAACTTAAAAATTTTTGTTGCTCATTGAATCAAATTACGTTATTTTACTGAGACAGCAAATATTTATATTAAAAACAGTAACTTAAAAATAAAATTATGTTTAAACACATAATTTGGTAAATACCTTTTTTGAAAAAAAAAGTTGAGAATATATCAGTTTAATTATTTTAAATAATGTAAGTAGACAAATTTAAAGTTTTTTAGGATTGGATCATATAAAACTCATCTGATATTTGTGGTTTTGTAACAAACTGGAACTATGTTATGTCAAATGTTGAACTGTTTTCTTTCTGGTTTTGATATCAAAACTTTTTTTGTTTTGTTTTCTTTCGTTTTCCAGTTGTAGCGAGAGAAAAAAAAACAAATTAGTTTAAGAAAAATCACTGTAAAGTAAGGAAAAGGAGAAAAATCTATGCACTATTTAGTTTAAAAGAAAATACATGGCGTATTTTGATATTCCAAAACTCTCTCGTCTGTGATTGTTATAAGAAAGTGAGACTACAATCACACTAACCAAAAATGGGTAATGTGCCTAAATTTTAGGATTCAAAATTGAATTCTTTTTCATCTGGATCATTATTTTTATTGGGTTACTCGCAATAATAAATTTGACAAAACATTTATGGGTCTGTAAGGTTATTTTTTTCGGCGAAACTGTAAATGGGTTAATTTTCCCCTTCCCTTCATAGCTACAAAAAGAAAAGGACTATAACTATCAATCTCTCAGTGATTATTATCTTCTCAGTGAACATCATAACAAAGGTAACATTATTTCAAAAATTATATGTACTTGTTCTTCAGTATTTCCTATTCTAAAATGTTCGTGAAAATGAATAACATTTTAAAAATTCAACTGTTATGTTAGAGCTAGCTGATGTTGCTAAAAATAGTTTGTACATTGTTAACTTCTATTTGAATATTTTTTTTAAAAAAAAAAAAATGAAATCTCTTTCAAAATAACATTTAGCAAGATATCTTTTCAATTTCAGAAAGAATTTTGAGATTTCTTAAAGCTTTTGTATTTTATTTTAACTCAGAAAAAAAAAATCTTTCACTAGAATTTTTTCAGAAAGCATAAATCATGTTATTCCAGTATGCTTAACAGCAAATATCTTAATATACAAATATATGCAGAGCAAAAACATTAAAATATTCAGAATTTCTACCATTTTTATTCACCATTTTTAAATTCCATTCTTGACTAGTAAGTTGAATCCTTCAATTTTTTTTTAGCATCAAAAACATTTTTTTTATCGACTATTCCGATGACACTTCAGTTTGAAATACAAAAAAATATATATATTTGTCCAGAATTTAAAAGCAAAATGCACGATTGGCAAATATCTCAAGCGTTTCCCTTTGTCGAAAAAATGCATACAAAACTAATACATACAAAAAGAAAAAAAAAAACTATTCCCATGTCAAGCGTCATTCAGCGAATGTTTTCCTGAACTCTCACCACGAGGGCATGACGAGAAAAAGGCAAATTTATCAAAATCAACGATTTGTAAGCCGAACAGAAATGAGTGCAAAAGCATTTGGCGCCGCCTCAGCGAACGAAATCACCTGCATAAATTCGCTTTAAATCGGGAAATCACGAGAAATTCAGCGATGCGTCTGAGAATAACTTCGAATTTATAGTGGGAGAGAGAAAGAAGAATAATAATAAACGAAAAAAAAAAAAAAAATGGCGCTGTCACTGCACCGAAGTTCGTACTTATACTTCTTTAAACGTATTATACCTGTAAACATTGTGAGCTTGATTCTTGATCGCGTTTTGTTCGGGTATTTGGACGCGTAAGAATTCGTTAGAGCGGACGGTTTTGCAGTTGTAAGTTCGAAATATTTTCCAGGGCATAATGAGAATGCTTTTCGACTTGAATAATGGACGACAAAAGAAGACGTCGCTTATCTAAAATTCGAAAGGCGGGAAAACATAAAATAATGCGCCGTTTTGTTAGCAAATAAATAGCTCGATAGATCGCTGTGTTTGTTCGACGAGAAATTCAAGCAATGTAATTTTAAACGCAATTGTTATCGGTGGAGTCACAATAAAGACTGCTGCGATGGAGTTAGAACTAATTGTAATTCTGAATAAGCGCGTCTGTTTATAGAGTTTAGAATGGAGAATACGTTTGGAGTTTTACATTGTTCATTTTGTCGCCAAGCTCTTAATTTTTCACGTGAATGTTAAACTTGTTGTTGAAAGAATCGTTATTTTACCATGGTGTGAGGTAAATGTGTGAGATATCAGGCACAAATGTTAAAATTTATATGAAAGCATTGTTGCTGAAATGTTTAAGTTAAAAGAGTTAGGAAAGTTTGTATTGTTCGATTTCCTTTTATTTCAGTTCAGTTGATTTAAAACGGGAAAAAAATCATTTGAGACATTACAATATAAAAATAATTAATTCAAATTCTTTTTTTTAATATTAGAATAACTTTTCCCCAAATTGATTAATTGTAAAAAATTTCACATTATAAATCAGGAAGGGAATATAAAATGAATTTCAGTTTCATAATTCAGACTGAATTATTTATATACTCTTCTAACGTATTTATTATTATCTTTTCAAAGAATTTGATTATAATTCTTTAATATCAAACTCATGTTGTATTTTTTTTTAAGCACAAAAATAAAATATATATTTCTTTCAGTTTTCTTTTCATGTGTTTGTCATAGAATTTCACTAAAATAAAACATTCGTATTCAAGACATTCGTATTCAAGATTACTCTAAAGAAAATAAATATATCTTGAATAAAATAAAATATCTTTTTTTTTTTTAAGTATTGAAAACGTCGTATTTTTTCAAACTCTATATCTAATACTTTAAGAACATATTCCGCTGTATTTTCGAAAATTTATGAACAATATTTCAAAAATACCTGCCTTCCATTTTCCCAAAATGGCAACATTTTTTTTTTCTAAGAACGAAATAAATAAATTAACCAAATAGATTAAAGTTTTAAATTTCCCAATGACTTACAGAAAATAAGTATGGTGAATCCATTCCTCAGATGTCAATTTTGATTTTTGTAAATACTTATAATAAAAAAGACATACTATATTCTTTATGAGATGCGAGTTTTATGTTTAAAATTTTCAAAATATGTACCGTATTTTAGAGTACGTTAGAACATTTAGTGACGGCCAGGAAGTGATTAAGGATCTAAAGTACATCAAAGAGAGCTTTCAGAATAATTCTAAAACAATCTAAAATACACAACAGCAGGGAAGACTTTACAAGCAATAAAAACAATGTATCTAATTCAAAACTCAAATAACAATAATCAAACTTTCACCATCAAAATTGACGCAATTACCAATGAACTGTATAATCATCCTGCCTACTTGACTGCGATTCACCAGGTAAAATTACAATAAAAAAAAAGGTAACAGACAGCAGACTTGAAGATGGTGTGGGATTGTTTCTATCAGCCCATTTTTCACTTGATTAAATAAACAAAATCAAGTTAAGTTTCTCACCGTAGGAGTAACCAGTCATCCATTCTAAAGTTGTCTCTATGGATTATGAATCACCTTGGAGATAAAACAACAAATACCGCAAAAAGATATCATTTTACTAAGGAAGAAGTGCATTCTCCCATCACCAATACGCTTATGATAATTATTACAAATGAGCGCATTATTTGCGCATGTTCGACTCGATTCTCTTGTGGAAATAAATATTTTTTCCCTTGACTAAGTTCTTAGGGAAGTCTCCGTCTCGTTTCTATGCGCTTGGTTGATATTTTCCACAATTGGTCACGAGGATGAAGCTCAACAATAGCACAAACATTCATTTCCCGCTCCTTACATTATATTTTTGTTGCTGAAATTCTTGAAATGTAAAATAAATCCTAAATATTTATTATAGTTCGAGAAACGGAGGGAAAAATACTCAAACAATATGGAAAACGGATTCGAAATGGCAGATGTTTTTATGGGCAAAGGATGAGATGGGTCCGTTTCGCAACGTAAACAACTCGCATTCGGGTAAGAAAAAAAAAAAAATGGCATAGTAGAATTTTCGTTCTGCTTGGCTGTTCGATTCCACGGTTGTCAGGTATATGGCAGAAATAAAAAAAAGGTAAAATGCTATTTTTGTGGTTATTTAAGAGGAATGATTTAGGTTTAAAAACATTTACTGCCTCAATGGCATAATTATCGTATAAAACAGAACTCTCTTTTTTTATTATTCTAATTTTATTTTCACAGATTTAAAAGGGACTATAAAAATATCTTCCTAAGCATAGTATTTGAGAAAATGATTATACGATGAATTTCAAAATAAAAGGAGGACATATTTTCTTACAAATGATATCTTCATTTATTATTTCTACAATTATCCATCAAATGCAAGATTTTAGTCAAAATCAGTGGTCTTCAAACTGTGTTTCGTGGAACCCTGGGGATCCACAAGAAATGCCAGGGTTTCATAAGCCAAAATAAAAATTTGAAAAAAAATTTATAAATATGTGTGCAAAATAGATTCACATTCTCTATGAAGTTGAAACACATGGATCACAAATTAATGTTATTAATAAGTGAATTACATAAAAGTTATGTTGAAACTTTTTTAATAAGAAATACACCAGTTTTTAAAATTTATGTGAAGTAACTTAACATGCTGATATACTTTAAATCTTCTATTAAGATATATCCTTAATAGAATATTCTAAGGGTAAAATGGAGTTCCTCAAAAACATTGAAAAGTTCTAAGAGTTCCGTTTGAAAAAAACCATTGGTCTAAATGATAATACACCTTCTTATTTTTCTTCAGTAACGTAAATAATAAGGAACTCACAAAGGAATTTTTAAGAAAAATAATATTGATTAATCTTCCAAGAAGAAATTTTGTCATGTTCTTTTAGGAAGTATATTTTAATATGCTTAACGTTTTAATTTAATTTCATTTTTATATTAAGAATATTAATTTTCTTTTGATTTATTTAACATTTAGTATTTTTAAATTAGAATCTATTTTTATATAAGAATTTCACTAAGACGAAAATATAGAGTTTATATACCATTCTTGCTAGCAAGAAAATTATCTCGATATATTTGGCAAATGAAAATACCTTTCTTTGGTGTTCAAAAAATTAGAAATAAAAAAATTTAATCAATTGTTGATATTGAAAATATAAACATAACAACGAGCTGATAAAATTTTCATTATTTGATAAATTTCATTTAGTCATTAGTTCTACGTAGATGACCTAATAAGAAATGTAAATTCCAATTACAGTGATGAATTGTTTACTTTCAGAATCATATATTAAAAGCCTTAGAATGGCAATTTTATCGTTATATAATAAATATTTTATTTAGAGATGAGCAATTGTGCCGAGCAAAATTAAATTCTAACAATACATTCCATCAACAGTCAACTATAATGAACTATTTACGAATTAAAAATAACTAAGCTGAATATTAATCCATTCCTGCAATTCCATAGAAATCCACTATTTGAAATAAATTTAATATGTAGGCGGTTCAGAGTTCATGTTCATAATTTGGAAAAACTTTCGTTTAATTTGCATTTTAAGGACAGTTTATTAAATTGTAATTTAATGCGCACACTCACACATAAAGCTTAGTATTACTTTACAAATTCTTTTTCAATATCCAACCGATTAATGTAATTATGCTAACTCCTTGAAAAATAGAACGTTCTGTTTAAATTAAGCAGAATATTAGTCTTAAATTAATTAAAAACTTCTTTAGTTAGTAAGAGTCTATTTGAGCCATATACATATATCATATTCATAGCAAATATTCTAATCTTGAATTAATAGTTTTTCTAGATATTCGTTTAATGGTTTTTAATAGAGAACTGCATTAAAATTCCATTTCATATCAGTCGCGGAAAAAGTTTTGAACAATTATTTAATTTTCATATTGTTTCTACTGAGTTCAAAATAGTATGTATATATTTTTTTTCATCGGTGGGATCTTAAATAAAATAACTTTTCAAACACTAGTCAGATAATAATATTTTTTCTACCACTAACCCAGTTAACATTATTTACTTCTCAAAGTGCATATAAAATAAAATTAATTTTCTTCAAGTCAAAACTATTAAATCACAAAACTACAAATTCTTACGTTTAAGCGAAATAAATTTCTTCTTAAAGGAAACTATTACAAAAGCATATAAATGAATGTTATTTTTATATACATGGAAAATTACCAATATATATTCTAAGGAAAATTAATATTTTAATTTGGGGCTTGAAATTATTTTTTTAAATTTTTTTAAACATGCTGCTTTTTGCTTTTATCTGTCGTAAGACCCCTAATGGAATGTATTCAGTAGCGCACACAAAAAATTTTCGATGGGGGGAGGGGGTCCAGGATCGAAAGTTAACCATTTTGGTATCATGCTCCAATACGCCAAAAAACATATTTTTTGTTTTGTCTTTTTCAGAACAAAAAATAAAAATTAATTATTGAATAAAAAATTAGCTTTAATTGATAAAATTAATTAAAAAAAATTTCATGATTAAATTTACTTTATATAAAAAAAGGTTTTAAACCAATCGAAAAAATCTGGGTTTTGGAGGGTGGGGGAACCCCCAGGAACCCCCCTTGTGGCCCCTTTCTAAATGTATTATAGAATCAGTTAAAAATTAAAGTTTTAAAATTTAACATAAAAGTAAATACGCATCTTCACTGAATATATTTATTTATAAAATCTTCTTTCCAAAAGAAATTGCTTTTAATTGTGAATGCGAAACAAATGATAAAAAAATTATTTACTACTTCAAAGCCGTTTTGATGTTCGAACAAAAAAATTTGTTTTTAATATTTCGTATGAAAAAAAAAATAATTTTTTTAAAAAATCAATTTAAAAAAATAATTTATGAATTAATTAAACTCACTTTCATTGAATATTATGAAATAAAAAAGAATATCCACAATAAAAAAAAATTATTGTAATTTACAATAGATGACAAAAAAAAAAAAAATTCAGAAATGAAAATAATTTTATAAAATTTTTAGATGAAAAGGAGGTGAAAGAATTTTTATTTTACTTTTATAATGAAAAATTTTAGGAGTTATTTGTCAGTTTTAATCAATTTACATAATTAATGATTGCAAGAAAATTAATGTTATATTTAAAAACATTTTCTGTATCAATTAGAAATTAACGATAGCTAAAATATACTTTTCATTGAAAAAATTATTTAATTACATAAAAACAATCTGTATTAAAAAAATTAATTTTTTAATGAAGTAAAAGTTACCCATTGTACTTCGTATTATTTCAGGTCATATTGTATTCTATTAATAAGCATTTTATTAAGTCTTTTATGTCATTATATAACTTAAAAACGATCTTTATTCATTTTAATTAATTTACAAAAGCGATAATCAAAAACGAATAAGCGAAACAGAGTTGTTGACACTTACGCAATTTGTGTCTGTTCCCTCAGTATCGCAATTACGCTCTCAATCTGTCCTCGGGCGAGGGGGCGGGGGAGTGTTCCCATAACTCAGACGAAGAGTGTGCTCACCTGTGAAAGCCACTCGCCGCCCATTTCCAACACCGATCCACCGTCGATATTTGGCGACGGAATCCTGTCGCCAGGAAGGCTTTTCGCTGAATTAGGTTTTCCGCGCTGCACTCATTCGATTTTGCGAACAGAAGTTTTACAAAATAAAGGAAAAAGTAACACGAGAAGGAGCGTAACTACTCAAAGGAGAGGAGAGAGTTTTTAGTTTGTTTTGGGATGAGCGAAAAAAAAAAGATTTGTAACTCTTTTTGAAGGATTTGAAAACGAAACTACTTTTCTAATTAGATGAATTTTGGAAGGACAATTTCGGTTGCTTTATTTTTATTTATTAAATTGAAAATAGTATTGTGTTACAAAATTGCTTTGTTTGAGATTTCGGTAATTTTAGATTTTTTGTGTACGAATTAATTTAATTACATTTCTCAAAGGGAGGGGGGATATATTAGAAATTTAATTTTTTCTGCGAAGCGGTATTTTGTTTTAATGGTTTTTAAAGTCGAGATAAATTTATTTTGAATTATGATTTTTTTTTCCTCCTTATTATTTACAGCATACCAACTGAAAGTATTTTTTTAGAATAAATATCTGGCTTCCCTTAATTTTTTGTTTGTTTGTTTTGTTTCGTGTTTACTTATTTCTGTGTATTACATAAATTATTTCAGGCATACTGAATCACATATTTTAATTACATTCAACAATATATTTTATCATTCACATCTAAATCTTAAAACAAGAACAAATGTTGTTGAAATAAATGAACTAGAACGATAATATCTCGAAAATTCAAAGCTACAAAGTTAAAAAAGAAAAGGAATTATTAAGAATACAGGATTCGAAAATCGAATAAGTTTTCTCATGATTTTAAAAATAAAGTTGCACATAATATTGGAGATTTTTTTTATTTATTATAAATAATAACAAAAAAATATTTTAAAATTGAAATCTGAATCCGTTTTTTCATAATATATTATAAAATACTTTTTTACTACTCTAAATAAACATTTTATGCAGAACTAATTATTCGTATTTGAAGGCATTAAAAAGAAAGTTCGAAGGATTCTTTTTTTTACAAGAAGGTAAACAAACGATGTTACGCGTTAACAAAAACAATTTGTTTCAAGGTAAAAGTTATTTTAAAAATGGTTATCTATAAGCATGTAAAATATTATTAATAATTATTCTGATTAAAACTTCGGATTCTTTTTATTTTTAGTTAGTTATTTGATTACAAAATAAAATTCACAAAGTAATAAATGTCGAATATAAATAATGTTTACAATTTAATCATTTTATAATACATTTATACTTTATTTTTAAGCAAAACTTTCATGAAATAAGTTATTATCAAATGGTTAAGAAACAATCGAGAATTTCTTATAAATCTTTTCGAATATTAAAATTTTGAATCAAATGTAAACATTGATGTTTATTCGAATATCAAAATGAAAAATATCTATCTAACTATAGTTTACTCAGGTTCAAACTTAATTACCTACGTTATTAAATATGCTATAACAACAACAGAAAAAAAATTCGAAACTTACACTCAAGTTTCACAAATTCCACTTCTAAACACACTAGGAAACATATAGAATCCATTAAAACTTTTCTCAGAACTACAGAAAGGAATCTATAGCAATGCCATACGGCGAATTGTTAAACAGAGAGCAGCCTTACAACAGCCGACGCATCAGCTAGCGCGCTGTAGTGACCAGTGGGTAAGCGGTCAAACATGAAAGGAAACCTTACCTTGCTCTTCTCTTTCTTTCTCCACAGAAAATCTCCTTCCTTTTTCACAATGACGTCAACAGAAATATCTGACGATTCATGGGTCGGTTACAGTGAAAAAATGTTGATTCTAGAACCCGTGGTGTTTTTGAGATGAGTTAACCCGAAGTTGCTTTAGAAAACTAGCGATGGGTATTACTAGATCGTCTGCTTTGGAAAAACAACATCCCAAGCAGTGTTCTTCCGTTCTCTGGTTGGCTGCGATCCGCGTGTTCCGAGCAGCGCTACCAGCGGCGGAATACAGCGTTTTCGAGGTAGGGTTGCCAAGGTGCAAGTGATACAACTCGCCAAGTTCGGGAGCCAAATAATGTGCCAAGATTGGAAGTCGGGGAGTGTGCTTTGGTTACCGTAGTTAACTTTAAAAAAAAAAATATTGAAGATTAACATCAAAAATCATTTTTAAAATCAATTTTTTTAAATAATATTTAGATTGAAAAATAGTTTGAACACTCACGAAACAAAAATATTATCTTACATCTACCTTTTCCCTATTAAATTCGTTTAATTGTAATAAAAGATAAAAGTAAATAAATAAAGATTTAAACTTAAAAAATATGTATAACAAAATTTTATTCAAGGGGAAAAAAAATGCTATACATGAAAACCATAATTGAATATTTTGAAGTATTTGTAATATCTGTTTCTGGTCCACAATTTTTACATGTATATTTAACCTTAAAAAATTAATATTACGAATTAACTCACTCTATCTTGTGCAAAATTACTTTAACAACTTATAAAACAAATTTTTTCAGTATAATATTATACATTTCTTTTTATCTTATAACGTGCTTATTACTTCCATAAATAATAAAATATCTCAAACATTTTTAACAGAATCCAGTAACGTGATATTTTTCAAACTCTTTCAGAAATATCAATTTAATGATTTTAAAATGGAATTTAGAGCAAAAACAAATATTAATAATCAATTTAAAAATATCCAAAGTATAATTTTTCGTATAGGACGAATACAAGAACTACATTATTTTTAAAATGATTTCAATCGTTTTAAAAAAAAAAATAAAAAAAATTGTAATTCAATAAATGCTAATTTGGAACTGAAATAAAATTCTAAAATTAATTATATCCTGTAATTTCAAAAATATTGATTTTTTTATATTATATTTTTAACTGTCTAACTATTCAATGCTTTCTATTGAAATCAACATTAAATTTTTTAATATTATGCGTGTATATGTAAAATCAGTACATTTTAGATGCGCTTTTTCGCGCAGACTTTCATTTTTTAGTCTCTGAATCGAAATGTGATGCATTAATTTTCAACTTTATGTATTTAATGCACTAATTTGAATGAACTCCTAGAGTGAAAATATTAATTTAATTAAAAACCGCCTCAGACATTAAATTGAAAAATTATTTTTTTAAACATTAATATATGTTGTTGTTTATGCCACCTGATCGACAGTAACATTAGATGAAGATTCACGAAATTCATCGCGGCTAAGGACTAGAGTTTTACATATGTCGTTAGCCTTAGCTTTGAGCACCAAGCAGGTGACTACACGACTTTGCTCGTTTCCACCCCAATTTTGAGGGAGAACACCCTGTGTGTAGTCAGGGGCCTTCCCCTTCCACCAAACTCACGAGAGGACTAGCGGCTCGACGGCTATTTAGAGTACCCCATGCCGCGAAGGCACTATACATTTACGAATATCCATGCCTTCTCCGGGATTCGAACCCAGTCCCTATGGCACCGCAGTCAGCGTCACTAACCACTATACCGGATGGGCGGCGAGTGAGTGAATAATAACGTTGCATTGTTTAGCTACACGAGGGCTTTTGGCGACGGACCTTGTAATTTGGAACATTACCAAATGGCAAGGACGACACCTGAGCTGGCACCCCTTTCCTAACACCACACCAACGGGAGGACGTTTGAGCTCTCGACAGATTTAACGTGCATCGCTTACCTACACGGGCCGAATGTGTGTGTGTGTGTGGGTGGCTTCATAAATATTTATATATTTATATATAACTTTTATATATAAAACCTATAAAACAACATTCTAAGACATATGATAGATATACTTCCTACGAGATCAATAACTATCAATTATATCACCGTGATAAAACAAGATTATATATATCTCATGAAGTAGATGTACTGAGTTTTAAAACAAAGTTTGTGTAATGTTTAATGTGTTCAAGCAAAGCTCTTTTTCTTCATAAGTACTTGTTTGTGTATTCTTACGTAGTAGTAATTTATTGTAATCACGCATACACTCACGCAAAATATTTCAGCCGTTATTAGTTAATAAATAAATGGATTCTTCACGGCATCCACTTTGCATGATTGGTCACACGTGATATTACAAAAACGTTATTAAAACAATACTCTTTAAGAAGTCTCGTAGGAGTTAAATTAACAGAGAGAGAGAATACTGACTTTGGCAAACCTTTGCATACTTAAAGTAATATTTTAGATTTCAATAGCTTACAGTACTTTCGACAAAGAATTAAATAAAACGTTACACATCTCTAAAAAAATGAAAAAAAATGTTTCAACAGCTTAAAAAAGATCACACTTAAAAAATTATCTGACGCAACCTTAACATAAAAAACCTAGCATTCTCGAATAACACACTGACTTTATTTATAATAAATAGAACAGAGAGAAAAGATCATGTGCACTAAATAAGTAGGATTAAACTAAAAAAATGAGGTTAAAGTTTAAAATTCAGCATACATGTTGCAAAAAAAAAATTAATAAATTCTGGTTTCTTTAATGTTATCAAAATTATAATACCAATGAATTTGAAAATATATTTTTTTTCTTTCAAAACCTTCAGGCTTAATTCCGCAGACAACTCCTTCTTCTAACTGAATTATTAATTATTAAATTAACCATTTCTTACTGTAACAAACATGTGTAATATTTGACAATAAGAAACTGATTTAATATTTTTCAAGAAAATGAATATAATTTATTTTGAAGAAAGAAACCATTTTTAGAAACAATTTATTATTTTAGAGAGCTATATTACTTAATTTCATTTTTTATATTTTTAAGTCTACTAATCTTTATTTTTTATTTCCACTTATTATTATTATTATTAGTTTGGAGATGAATTTAAAATCTTTGATAAAAATACGAAATTTTTGAAAATATAAATGGGATGGTTGAACCTGGAAATTTGAATTACAACTCCAAGGAATCTATTATAGCATTTGTTTTTTCATCCGTTTGAGACAAAAATATAAATTTCAAGAAATTATCCATTTTGAAGTGATTTACTTTTAGCGAAAAAAGATTTAATACATGATCTTGAGAATAAAACTATGTGAAATATATTTTATTTACATTTAATTAGTTTTTCTACATTTCTTTTATCGTTTATTGTAAAAAAGATGATGATTGGTTTTAAAAATCTAAAATCTTAGTCGTAATTATGTCTGCTTAATAACGATCGTGAACAAAATTTAGAGAGAAAAAACAAGTTTTGATACACACACACTTTCCTGTTAAAATAAAACTCCAAAGAATTTCTGGTATGTCGTATTCTGCACCTTCCAATCCTTCTTCCTCCCTCAGTGGCACAACAACCCAGGGTGGGCCTTGGCCTTCTCAAGAAGCCTTTTCCAGGCCAGCCTTCTTCCTGCTAGCGTTCTCCAATCCCTAGTTCTCAAAACTAGGAGATCTTTTTCTAGGCCATCAATCCATCTAAGATTTGGCCTGTCCGTTCTTCGTGCGCCAATTGGTTGAGCATTGAAGACTTTTTTTAGTGGTGAGGTCTTCGTTCATTCTGCTAACGTGACCTTCCCATTTAATTCGTTGAATTTTGATGGTTTACAATGTCAAACTCTTTATATGATTGATAGAGCTCTAAATTTGATCTTCCTCGCCATGTTCCATTTTCCTGAATTCCTCCAAATATTAATCAACTACACCTTTCAATATAAACAAAAATAAAGCCATGGGAACACATTTTTTATGAATAATCAATAGCTGCGTTCATTAATTAGAGAAATATATCTCTAATATCTGTAATGTTTGACAAAAATACTCCAAAAGGATTCATTTAGGACAGTGGTCGCTTCGAGTTCTGAGTTACTGTGTGACCGGTTTTCTAAACCTCTACAGTGCGCTACTAATCAAAAGAACTACCAACTTTTTTTAAAAAAATCTTACGTTTGCCTATTGCCTATAAACTTATATTTTTAGTAAATATGGAATCAATTTTAATAAAACTGTATATAAAAAAGAACCTGAAATTTAACTGCACATAAGGAAGAAATTGGAATTGTAGTTAGTAATAAATAAATCTACCAACAGAACCAATAAGAAGGATAAAACTTTTTTTTTGTTATCAATTGGTTTGTTCGCTTCTTGTAAAAGAATAGGATCCGAATTAGGGCTATTTTTTCAGATATAAAAGTACTCGATGATTAATATTGCATTTTGGCTTCGCTGTCATATAGAGCAGTGCTCCGCAACCTTTTTATCGCCGCGGACCGGTCAATGTCTGATAATTTTACCGCGGCCCGCTGAGGGCGCGACACGTTGATTGTTTATATTTCAGATTGTTTTGATTTAAAAATTGTAATTTAGTTACATTTAAAATATGCCTACAGAATAAAATATAGTTACACTAAAAATAAATAAAAGTGATTTAGCGTAGAATATAAAGTGATTTCCGTGGAAAGTCGCGCAAATCCGAGAGAAATGCACCACTTTAAATAAAATGGCAATTGTTTAATGTTCTTTAGGCGGCCCGGTACCGTTTGATCCACGGACCAGGGGTTGCTGATCACTGATATAGAGAACCTCTTATTTTATCATACCACTGATTTTTAATCGATTTGACACACATTTTCTGGTTTAAAATGTATTTCGCATTTTTTCTCCTATACCGTAATGCTAAATGAGATATCCTTTTACAAGTTAAGAAGAAAAATTGATTACTTATGGAATATTTTGAAATTTTAACACCACTGCATGGTAAACAAATGTATTAATGACAATGTTGCGAATTTTCATGAAAATGGAGTCATTTTTCTGTCTGAAAAGGTGTTCCGCGTTTAGTTTAGACCCTTATACATTTGGCGAAAACAGACATAAGGTATCCGACTATGTTTGGAATCGTGATTTTGCAAAAGCGTATAAATGGATAATATTTATGATATTTAGTGTCACTTAGATTAGAAAACGTTTATAAAATTGTTTTAAGACTATTATTACAATAAAAAATTATTTAAATATAATATTTTGAGAAAAAATGAACATAGAATGACCCATTTTCAAAACATTCTCCTTTTATGAAAAATGCTTCTATTATAATAATATTTTGTCTGTATATAGTTCAGACCCCTCTGCTGAGGCTGAACTAGAATTTTTGAAATACATAACTTAGAACTGGGTTTATCCATGTTTTACGACAATAGAGGGAAGAAATTTCAAGAAAAAAACGCCGATAATTATTTCAATGGGTTATAACTCTGAAAATAATGTGAATTTTTCAAAAAAAAATAGTTCAGACTCTCTGGAGAAGTCTTTACTTTATATAAGCACACACACACAACATATTATTGTTATAGAAGCATTTTTTATAAAAGGAGAACATTTTGAAAAAAGATTATTCTATGTTAATTTTTTGCCAATATATTGTATTTAAATAAGTTTTTTTATGTCATATAATGTTCTTAAAACATTTTATACATGTATTATAATCTAAATGACACTAAATATCATGAAAATTATCCATTTATGCACTTTTTTAAAATCACGGTTCCGAGCGTAGTCGGATTCCTTAATGTTAGGAGAGTAAGTAGTAGCTATCATTCGAATACAGGTGTTCAAGCATTCATCAGTGAATCCGCTTCTGAAATTACTTTTAACAGATTTCATACTGGGAAAAGAAATCTTACACATATGCAAAATCCAATGGAGCGTTAAAGTGATCTACCGAAAATGTCCTCTGGAGCTACTAGTAGCTTGCGATCGACAGTTTGGCGATCACTGGTTTAAGACGTATTCAATGACCTGTCTGGTTTACCACAGAAAACTGGGAGACGTTTTGGGATACTCAAGACTTTGTTTTGTTCGAGTTTCAGTCAAGTATCGTATCGGATATCAACCCCACGTGACGCCAATGGGGACTTAATAATATTTCTAACTGACCATATTTGGTATGTGATATGTTGGATGGGAAGTTAAGCAATGCAAAGTCGATACGTCAATTTTGTCTGTCTCGTCTCTAGAAAAAATAACATGCAGTTTACAAAATAAAAGGAAAGAAAAGAGAAACATATTGTGGCTTTATACCCAATGCCAAATAAGGTAATGCAAAAAACTTATTCTTTCAATAGAAGTATATCTCAATATATATTGACTAAGCTTTCTGGAATAGCGAATATAAAGCTAAGATCTCTTGAATTAAAAAATAATGGTTAGAATATGTATTGTCTGATTTTACCTGAAAGAAAAAGTATTTATCTCAAAGAAAGTTTTAAAAAATAATTATTTTCGTAATTAACATTTGCGAATAGTTCAGTGCTGTGTTCGCTTAAGGTATCCGACTACGTTCGGAACCGTGATTTTAAAAAAGCACATAAATGGATAATTTTCATGATATTTAGTGTCACTTAGATTAGAATACATGTATTAAATTGTTTTAAGGACATTTTGACAAAAAATTATTTAAATACAATATTTCGGCAAAAATTAACTTAGAATAACCTTTTTTCAAAATGTTCTCCTTTTATAAAAAATGCTTCTATTATAATAATATTTTGTCTGAATATAGCTCAGACCTCTGTACAGAGGCTCAACTAGAATTTTTGAAATATATAACTTAGAAGTGGTTTTATCCATGTTTTACGACAACAGAGGGGAGAAATTTTAAGAAAAAAACGTCGATAATTATTTCAATGGGTTGTAACTCTGAAAATAATAAGAATTTTTCAAAAATCATAGTTGAGCCTCTGTACAGATGTCTGAGCTATATACAGGCAAACTATTATTATAATAGAAGCATTTTTCACAAAGGAGAACATTTTGAAAAAGGTTATTCTAAGTTAATTTTTTGCCGAAATATTGTATTTAAATAATTTTTTTTGTTAAAATGTCCTTAAAACAATTTTATACATGTATTCTGATCTCAGTGACTCTAAATATCATGAAAATTATCCATTTATACGTTTTTTTTTAAATACACGGTTCCGAACGTAGTCGAATAGGTTAACGCTAAAGAACTGGGCTCTAAAATTAGGAACACATTTCGAAATTGAAAAACATCACGCGAATTAAATTCGTTTAATTATAGCTCAACGGAATCGATTATCATATAATTTGCGTCAAGTTAGATCCATTAAATAAATGTGTAATTTTTCATTTTAATGTAATATGAATTTTAAGTTTATGTGTTAAAATATCAAATGAAAAATATGATTGATGAAATGGAATTGAATGTTAAGTTTTCATATGTGTTCAGTTATCTCAATCAATATTTTTTCTTCTTTTTCTTTCCTTTAAATTTTTCTGAGTCGTTTAAATCACTTTCAATAAATAAAATAAATACATTGTTTTTCTTGGGGAAAAAACTTGTACTCTTCACTTGCTTAAAATGTTAAGTAAAATTTTAGTTTAAAATAGTAAAAAAAAACTTGTAGTTTTAAATAATAATAATTTTTGTGTATAGATTTAAAATAGTTTATTTGATTTTTCTCTTATACAATATAACATGCATTTTTTTCGGAGGTTAAGGTAATTGTAGAATGTGTCCGCATATTTATTTTTACGATTTCAATTTTTATGTATCTGTGTATGGCAGCATCAAAAATATTTTTAACGACCTTTTGGTATAGTAGATCAACGATACCCAACCTGCGGCCCACCAAGCCTTTTTAATTGGCCCGGTCATGGTTCATTGTTCTGAGAAATTTACTTAAGAACATTGTATTAAAAATTTGGTGGGAAATTCTTTGTCAAGAAATCAAATATATCAATTTTACTTTTTGCTGTCGGTGTCGTAAGGGTACGAACTGATATTCTTTTTGTTTTTGGAACGTTTACGGTTAGTGATAGCCTGTGGCGCACAAAGGAAAGGGGTTATGGGAGTCCGGACCCCCAAAGCCCTTGATTTTTTTCCGATTGGTTATAATTCTAAGTATATAATACGTAAGATTTAAATATTTGTTATTAATGATTAATTTTATTAATTAATGCTAATTATTTATTCAATAATTAGTTTTTTACTATGTTTTATTCCTGAAAATCAACAAAATCAAAAATAGCATGATACAAGAATGATGAACTTTCAACCCCGGACCCCTCACCCCCTTGAAAAATTCCTGTGTGCGCTACTGGTGATAGCAGACAACAGTGGAGTAGCGACAATTTTATGTGTGGAACTAATTTTTAACTATCTTTCATATCTTATAAGCGAAAAATATTCGAAGAAAATATATCGTTTCAAGACAGTTGGGAGGTTAACTATTTTGCAGTGAAAAACAAACATGGATCAGTAATTGTTTGATTTGTCAGGAAAATGCTGTATTTAAAGAATAGCAATAAACAGGAATCATTCAATGATCTTTTCAAGAGGTGATAAATAAGATTTCTTGAACAATCTTTGCAACAGCAACAAAGTGTTTTGTCAGTAGTCATATCACAGAGGTAACAAAGACATCCTATGAAGTTTGTTAAGGCCGTATCACACGTACACGTTTCAAGCAATTTTTCGTTCAATTCGTGCAATTTTTACTCAGTTGCCATAGCAACCGTTTTAGAACAATTTTTTGCTAGCGAGCTCAAAAGTTGTTCCAAATAAAATTGCTTGAAATTCCAGCCAATGGGGTTCTTCGGCGCCCTACGTCATAAACAAGATGGCGGCTCCGGTTTCGTCTAACACTTCAGATATGCCGTATAATATTTTAATGGTGTATAATATTTTATATAACGGCGTATAATATTTTAAAAGAATGGTGCTCTATTTTTAGTTTACACCCATCAACAATTGCGCAAGCGAAATGAAAGAAATAATTTTGGATGTTCATTTTCCGAAGCAGAAAAATCGGCGAGTAATTTTTCAATGTGGAGATAGAGCGCGGCTGACGTCAGAGCGTGTCGTTTTGTTTACGGCAACCCTTCCCCCTCAGATTCGGCCAAAAATTGGAAGAAAAATTGCATGAAAAATATACGTGTGATACGGCCTTTATACTATTGATAATCATATGAAACCGTTTACTGATACAGAAATTGTGCAGGAGTGTTTCTTAAATGCTTCTAATTTAGTGTTTGTGACAAAAATTAATATAAAAAATAATAATTAAAAAAAGCAGAACAGGTGTTGTAATATTTTGATCAATTTTCCACATTTTAAATTCCCAATGTTATCTTAGTCTTGTTGCATTCCCCTCCTCCCCTTCCCCTATTTATCCTTATGTTGCGGCCCGCGTGAAATAACTAACATATGTATGCGGCCCGCGTAAAATAGTTGACATACGCATGCACCCCAGCCAAAAAAAAAAAGGTTCAGTATTAGATTGTTCAAATACTATGAAGTTTAAAAAAGTTAAAATGGATAAAAAAATCTATTGCAGGAACATGAAAGATTCTTTTAAAACAAATTTCTAATCATAAATTAAAAACAACAAGAAAAAGCAATACATCAGATGAAATTATCCTTTGAAAATGCGTTAAATTATTCTATAAATTAAGAGAACACGGTACGATTAAAATGACAAAATTGATTAGAAAATCAAATCAAATTTTTTTTAGCCTAGATTATTCTTTATATATATTTTCCTATAATCTCAGAAACTTTTAAACTTCAAGATAAAAAAACTCAGAGCTATGATAAATTTTATATTCGTTTTTATTCACATTCCAATAGCAAATAAAATATTTAAACTGATTTATCTAAAAAAATTAATTAGTGTATATTTATTTAAAATGCTAGTGACAAATACTTTGACATTTACTATTGCTGTTAATACTTGTAATAAAATTGGTAAGCCTTTTTGAATCAAAGGCAAATACTTATTTTTTAAAAAGAGGTGAATTTAGAATTTATACATATTTTTAAGGAATTTTCAATAAAGCATTCATAAAAAATGCATTTACGAACATCAATCATATATAACAACTTTTGTTATATATAGTTCAGCGCCCTAGTAAATCACATTTCATGTGTGTAAATCAACTATTGTAGGAGGAGTAGCATTTCAAAAGCACTGCATGAATTTCTTTTCTTTAAAAAATTAAATGATAACTTTTTTTTTACTATTTTGAACACGAAAATTGTTTTACATAATAAGTATACATAGGAGGCAACAAAATTTTTTTTTGAAAAACATAAAATGAAAAATTTTTTGAAGTAAACTTCTTTACGCAAGCTTGACTTGGGGAATAAGCTGGTGAATGCGTGGACGAGAGCGTTACGAAAATTGTGATCGGGTGAGGCGAACGGAAGTTGAGAGGGAGATATAAAGTAGTGAAGAGATAGAAATTTCAGTCAGTAGTTCGTTTGAGATGTTTGCTAGCGTTACGCAAACTGTGATTTCCTGATTATTTTGTAATTTCATTTCGTTCTATAACAAATTTATAAATTAATGTTTATTCAATACATTAAAAGTTCTACGTTTAAAGTGAATAAAATTGTAAATTCATTTTAAAGTTCATATTTTGTGAATTAGTAACTTCGAACATGGACATTTTATTATGATATATTCATGAAATCGATATTGGTCAATCATCAATTGGTGATATATGTGCTGTTCATTGTGTTTTGGACGATAGAACATACATCCTAATGGTAGTTGTTTACATCTCGCCCCAAAACACAGTTAAAATATTATAAAGTTCTTATATAAAAGACTTAGGATTTACGGTCGAGTAGGCTCTGAAGAATTAGGAGAAAACTATCATACCTCGCCACTAATTTTAGCAGGAGATTTCAGTGTTATTTCGCGTCCGAAGATGGACAACTCTTGGTAAACTTTCTACAAGATAAATTGGAACTACAAATGAACAAAGTGAATAATAAAACCGAAATGAGACTACCACAAGACATGGAACAACAATTGATGCAGTTTTTTTAAGATATCTTTCTAATCATCATTCGAAAACATATGTATCTTATTTCTCATACCATAAGCCTATTGTCTCGGTCTTACAATCAACCACAGTAATTGCTGATGTATCCGATAGTGGAAATAATGAATAAAAATAAAAAATCTATTCAAAAATATTAATTTATCGATGAAAACTCATAATAAATTTAAATATTTGTAGAAAATCAATATGTGTATATGAATATACATGTATATATTACTCATATATACATATATATACATATATATATACATACATAGATAGAGCTAAAGAAATTTAATTCAGTCGTGTGGTCTAAAGCAGTGATCTGCAATCCCCGGTCCGCAGACCGGTACCGGTCCGTGGATCAAATGGTGCCGGGCTGCCTAAAGAACATTAAACTATTGCTTAAAGAACATTAAACTATTGCTAACTTAACTTTTATTTAAAGTGATGCATTTCTCTAGGGTTTGCGCAACTTTCCACGGAAATCACTTTATATTCCACGTTAAAAATCACTTTTATTCATTTTTGGTGTAACTATATTTTATTCTGAAGGCATATTTATAAATGTAATTAAATTAAAATTGTTAAATCAAAACAATCTAAAATATAAACAATCAACGTGTCCCACCCTCAGCGGGCAGCGTTAAAATTATCAAACGTTGACCGGTCCGCAGCGATAAAAAGGTTGCGGAGCACTGGTCTAAAGCAAACTCGTTTTTTTTTTGTTTGTTTTTTATATAAATAATACCATGTCCTCTTAATTAGAATTCACGAAACCGAACTTAAACATAAAAATTAATATAACAGTAAAGAAATAATTGGTAAAAACTTATCACGCCCGTTAATTTATTTTGTTTATAACTAAATTAAATCTTTCAAAGTCAGAAACGCGAAGAACAAAACTCACGAAGCATCTTCTCCGGAACAGAAGCTACAATTCCAGGAAAATTCGACCATTTTAAAGAATCATTCCTTTTAATTCCAACAAACCATCGATAAACATTCTACCTTAAAATTCATTTCATTTCCAAATGTCGCTTTTGCATATCGAATTGCATATTATAAATCTCAAAACAGATCAGAATTTCATACGCTGCCATTCATATTTCAATACATTAGAACGCAACATAAAGCCAGGAACCAAGTTAACCACGAGCCAACTCATTATAACTGCCTCGAAAAGTGTTTCGATTTAGATTCCGAGTCATGATTCCGAGGAATTAGATGTTAGAGTTTTAGTATTCGTGATACATGGGGTAATAATAATTTAACAAGACACAAATGATTTAATTTTGCAGATGTATGCCAAATGATGTATTTATTAGATTGGACTCCTTGATTACGATTTACATCCGCGCATGTTACATTATAAATGATGTGGTGTGCACTGTGATAAGTTTAATTCCATAATTATCAATTCAAATTTCTCTCGTATCATTCATGATAGAATTAGAATTGTAAGGGCGAGAAAATTAAAGTTCTTGCATGGATAGTAAGTTTTATCGAAACGTGTTTTAGAAGATTAACCGAACGATTTTATAAAGACATTTTTACTTTTTCATATGCATTTTTTGTGTTTTTACATCAAAATTATATGTGGATTAATAAATGCAATATTAGAAGAGAAAATTGGATGATATGAGTGTTGGTGTTTATTTCGCATTATATAAAATTAAGGAGACACAGTACGATTCGATTGACAAAAAAAAAAAATCGGTCAAAAAAATCAAATATAATTTTTCTAGACTAAATTATTCTTTGTATGCTTTTATATTACCTCACAAAATTTGAAAGCTCTAAGCTAAAAAACGTAGAATTATGTTAGCTTTTACGTTGTTTTTTCCCATCCCATGGCAAATCACAAAACTGTAAACTTACTTATCTCAGAAAGATAAAATAACTAGTTTGACTTCATTTAAAATGCTAAGGCTTTTTTTCTATTGTGTCTAATGCTTTGAATTTTTTTTAACCTATTGCTAATAGTATATGTAACAAAATTTAGTATGCATTTTTGAATCAAAGAAATGCTTTATTTTTAAAAATAATTGAACACAGAATTTATACATTTTTAAGGAACTTTCAATAAGCATTCACAAAAAGAAGTTGTAATGATCTTACCCCTGGGGTCGTTTCCTCATCATCTTGTCTACCTAAAGTTGTGGGAGGGAACGATGAATGACCAAGATTCACCATGAGAAATCTAATTTATTACAATCAACTATAGTATTCCAAAACAAGTAATGTATAAAGAGAACCCTTGGAGTGATATAAAGAAAGCAACAGCTATACGTGAATAAGCGCACGAATTTCGAGTAGATTATCTTTAATCAATCCTATCCTAATACTTCTAGATTCACTAATTTATTCTAATAGCTAAAATCCGTCCTTTAGTCACGATGCGTAATTCTAATTCTTACCATAGTAACACGGTGTTCAGCTGCTCCGCTCCTTCTGATCTACGATTACTAAACTCTAACTTTACATACACTAACTGATTTGCCTCTCATGGTTTCTTCTTGAGAGGGATGGTTGTGAAATAAACGCGATTGCTTGTCCAAAGATTCCCCAAGAGGATTAGTTGTTGAAAGTTGCGTAAAGCCCCATCACAAAGTATTGTGCAAATAACAATCATGTTATCGCAAAATCCATACCAACTTTTGTTATACATAGTTTGATGTAATTGTACATCAAATTTGATGCGTGTATGTAAATTTTTGTAGGAGGAGTATTCTTTTAAAATCACTTCACAATTTTTTTTCCTTAAAAAATTAAATGGCTAGCTTTTTATAATATTAGGTTGGGGAAAAAGAAATACATTATTTTTGCATGAAAATCAAGACTTTATTTAACATGCTTCCGATTGTCCGATTTGGGTCAAACATGCACCATTTTGTTGTATAATTTGTTGCAATTTTAAAGGTAGCTTCATAATGCCTCTCACATAGAAGTCTTGGCCCTTATTGGCGAAAACATCTAGTAATTGATTTTCACAATCTTCTCTTGATCCCAATTTCTTATCACTCAGGAAGTTTTGCGATACGAGAAAAGGTGGTAATCGCTTGGTGCCAGGTCTGGACTATATGGTGGATGCATTAAAACTTCCCAACCAAGCTCCCAGAGGTTCTGGCGAGTCACTACAGAAGTGTGTGGCCTGGCGTTGTCCTGACAGAACACAACACATGTTCTGTTGGCGAATTCTGGTCATTTCTGTTCAATCGCTAGCTTCAAACAGTCCAGTTATTGACAGTAGAGATCTGAATTCAGTGTTTGGTCATGCGGAAGCAACTCGTAATAAATTATTCCTTTCCAGTCCCACCAAATACACAGTAGAACCTTCCTGGCCGTTAGTCCTGGTTTGGCCACCGTTTGAGCGGCTTCACCGCACTTTGACCAAGATGGTTTTCGCACAATATTATAGTACGCGACCCATTTTTCATCCCCAGTCACCATCCATTTAAGAAATGGGTCGATTTCATTCCATTTGGCCAAGGCTTCACAGATGAAAATTCGATCCATCATGTTTTTTGGTGTTAATTGGTGTGGCATTCAAACATCGAGCTTCTTTTTGAATCCAACTTTGCGCAAATGGCTTAAAACTGTTTTATGATCGATTTAGCTCTTGGGCGATGCTACGACTACTAACATGCCGGCAATTTCGATTATTTCTGTGATTTTATCAACATTATCGACAACGAGCCTGCCAGTGCGAGGTGCATCTTTAACATCAGAAAAACCTGAACGGAATCGACGAAACCAAAATTGCACGTAATTAGCTGTTACAGTATCTGCACCATAAACACCATTCGCAATTTCAGCCACGTGGCTTGCACTTTCGCTTTTATCAAAGAAAAAATGTAAAAAAAACTGGATTTTCTCTTTGTTGTGTGTGTGTGACTTCCATTTTTAACACTCTGTAACTCACAACTGAATTGACCAAACAAAAAAAAAAGCAAACTAATTTTTTTAGTGCGAAATGTTATCTTGACAACGAGCATAAATTTGAAATTGTTTAATCGATACTTCACAAGATATCGACACTACAGCCATCCACTGAAAAAGTAATGGATCTCTTTTTCCCCAACCTAATATTTTGAGCCCAAATTCTGTTTTACATGGCATATACAAAAGAAGAAACCCAAAATTTTTTTGAAAACCCTTTTAAAAAATTTTTGGTAAATCAAAAATGGGTTTTTTTAAAAATTTAAAATTATTAAATTGTCTGGAAAATTATTTAATGCAATTGAATTTGCTTTAATATATGTACAGTAATGCCAAAACTTATGTATATGTACAGTTATACCAGAGCTGAATGATGACCGGGTAAGTCGGAGTTCAATTTGGGGCATAGAAATACATATAAGTTATTTTCAGTTGGGGCCGAAAACGAAAGAAAATAATTTAAAAAAAAAAAAAAAACGTTTAATAAAATCGTAGATAACACAAATACAAAATCGTAAGCGGAAGTTATATCCGGGTGTAGAAGTTCTCATAAAATCTAACAAGTCTGCCTGCTCAAAGATTTCCCGTAAGATTTTCTCGTAGCATGCTAATAATTTTTGTGTTCCTTGTTTTTCTGAAAAAAAGCTCTCTTAATTGGAGTACGTATTTCCGAAATTTGCAATCCTTTTACAATTAAACTGAGGCTTTCTGTGTCACAAATTACCAACCGTCATTTGATCTTCTGATTGAACTGGGTCTGAAGACTCAAGTACTCCAATGTATTGCTCATGCATTTCTGTGAGCTCATCCATTGTCAGCTCCTGATAGTGGGAATCCAGCAGTTCTTAAATGTCATCACACACTATCCACTTCAAAATTTATTTGCCTGGCAAGCAAGATCGATCACTTATTCAATCAAATTAGCAATACCATGAGGTTCTTACTCTGATTCCGCCTTTAGAGGTGAAGAAAAAAGGGCGAATCGACGATAGTTGAAAATTGCGTAACTCCGAATTTACGTATGTTGAGGTATCATTGTTCATGCTTCGGTCCTGGGAGACCCCACACCCTTGGCGCGAATTTTTTTTGTTGGTAATAATTGCGCCATTTTGGTATCCCTACTTTTTATACCAGATATGGTAAACCTATTTCGGGAAATTTTTGAAAATTTTTTCGGCAGGCATTTCAAATTTTTTTTTGTTGTTGGGCACTGGGCTGGAAATATGGTTTGGGGGTGAGTGAATATACCTGAAGTTTTTACTTTGTTGAATGCGAAAGGTAAGATTGAATTTTTTTTAATGGTGTATGAAGGAAGGGTTGATTGCTTCGACTTATGAATGTCCAAAATGTGATGAGCGAATGAGATTAAATACGAACAAAAAGAGCTTTCTTCGAAATTGTAAGACGCAGAGGTAGGGTTTCGCCCAAACCTCGCGGAATATATGTATATAGCGGCGCTCAACGACCATTGCTTAGCGCGATGTGAGATTTTTAAAAATCTGTTGTTACGTTTAAATTCCACTGGGAAAAAAGATAAGAAAGAAAGTAAGTGTTTTTTTTATTTTTAAGTGTCTAATTTTTTGATTGTTTACATATATTTTAATTACGCATCCCCCTTTTTTCCGCTATATTCACTTCTGCCATTTTTTGGTTTTCCCGCTTCCCAACATCTCCCATTTGGCGTTTTTTTTCATTTTTTGTCGCCAAGGATGTGGGCCCTCCAGGATTTTACCCATTGTTTTATATATTGTTTGTATTTTTTGTTTTGGGTTTTTCTATTATTATAAGAAGAAATGAATTTTTTTTGTGCTTCTGAAGAATACTTCTATTTTCCTAGCAACATATTGATGAGTATTATCCTGCTGAAATACAGTTATGGGAATGCGTTGTAAGAGGGGTATCACATCGGGCTCTACAGCTCCTCTGAACTCCCTGACCCTCCCTGTTCAGGGTTCCCTCAATTTCGAGAGAGGGCGAGATCGACTATTATATTTAATAACGTCCCAAACCATAACTCCAATTTTCGCCCAGTTTGACGCTGAATAAGATTCCCCGGGAGAAGTTAGACGTTCATTTCCATAGCACACATTTGCTGAGCTATATTTCATACTGTAGAGCCGGGGTAATCATTAAGTCGATTGCGATCGACCGGTGAACCGCCAAGACATTTTAGGGTGACTGCCTTCACTTAAGAGCTAAGACCAACATACTAAAATAAATATATTTGTTGAACACCAACGCCAGTTAGACTGGTGTATCGGCTCTTCTCAATATATACGACTATGAGTAGACGACACATGTACCATTTTTAGAAGTACATGATGACACTTAACACATTCTCTGTGAGTATAGAGGGAAAATGCGATCATCGAAATGGCAGCCGCAGAAATGCGTTTTCCCCCACACGCCGACTAAAAGGGAAAATAAATGTTGACCAGCTCTTCCCGCGATAACACGGGATTGGCTACTGAAACATCACCCCACAGCTCACGCGTCTGCGGGATTGGATTCTTGTATTGATATTAGGTTCCGCGATAGAAGGTCACCGGCAGCGAAGGTGTTAAGAACATACATCGGTTTGGGCGAAGTAAACCTTTATTTAAAAAACTGCATTTATATAACATCATTCTCTTTTCAATAATTTTCCTGGTAAATCTTTCATTTTCAATGATGAATATACTAAGCCTTTTTACCGAGACCATAAAATTTTTACGAGAGAAAAAATTTAATGAAAATGATTTATTTTTTAATGTATTTTGAGTTATTTTATAATAAATGCATCATTTGATATGATTAAATTTGGGGTATAATTATTATGTTTGTATCGCGTTTTGCTTAAAACGTGGTTTTTAAAAGAGACATCTTCTTTTATTGTTGTAATTATGTAGTGAGTGCATATATTTTCTGTTTTAATTATTGTTAGAATATAAATATTGTTGAGCTTTTTTGTAGCTTACCACACCTACACCACTTGGGGAAACCGCAATACCTTATGAAATTAGAAGTAGACCGCACCATGTAAAAGTATGTCCACCCCTGCTGTAGAGGGACTCCTCGGAGAAAACAATTTGTTGTGAATCTACATGCCATTGGTTGTGGTAGTGAGCCCGTCGTTGCCACAGGCGGAGGTGGGTCAGGTGGGTCGTACATAAAAGGAGGAGCAGATCGGCGGAAGCTATTTTAATAAAAATCGCCTGGGCACCTTCGCACGTAGTCAACTGGCATTCCCTGCTGAGCCAATCCATCAGGTACTCGAAAAAAACCCCGTTCTTCTTCCCCACTAGTTGACTCAACTAAAAGGATTTTGTGAAAACTACGATCTTCATACGTGGCTACTTGTGTATTGAAAATGGAGGAAGCTTTTTATTGCTTCTTTGAACTCAATCATTCTACCGATAAGTCCGGTATTCCCTTTTCATTTTTTAAGTCAACTTTGTGTCCATGTGAAAAGAATGTTCTCCCTTCACACTAGAAGAGTGGAGAAAGTGAGAGTTACATTAACGTCGCACTATAAAGCTGCATGAGGGCTACTGGCGACGGACCTCGTGATTTTTAACCATGATCAAGTGACGAGGACCACATCTGAGCTGGCACCCTGTAAGGGCGCCCCCTCGGTACCCTTCTCCTAGATTATCAGCGTGAGCTAGAGGTGTAGGAATAAATGAAGAACTAGAAGCTGCCGTAATCTTAATATGACTTTATTAATCTTAACTTAAAACCAATAACAGATTAGATATAATAGATATGTGAGAGAATCTACGGTGGCTAAGCACACAATATATATAATACCGAAATAACGTAACTCGGACCACCATCAATAACTAACTCGCCTAAGCTCAATTCCAATGTGATTACAGATCCTAATATTTAAATGGTCACTCCTACCTTTAAAGTCCAACGAAGTATCAATCTATCTGATCCCCAGTAAATTGGGTTCACTGGCGTGCAATGGTATGCACCTTGACCTAAGGGCTCTCTGTCAAGGGTAACTTCTTTCCCAAGAGTTGCCATTCATTCTGGCCCCAAAGAACCCAGAAGGATATGTTAATGAACAAACGCGTGAGCCCGTCACAGCCCCTTCTAACTTCCTCACCAGACCAAAGGGAGGGGGCGTTTGAGCCCAGAGGAAAAGAGACAGAAAGCTGATAGGCTTTAAATTGCCTTGTGTGTAACCGGCCTCAGTTTCAAGGGAATCTTGTGCAGAAGTATCTAACGGTTCGGTGGATTTCGATAAACCCATGAGAGAAGACAATGACACATTATAGCAGTATTCCAGTGTAGTGCCAAGGCAAGAAAGGACAATGTAATGTCCATCCACTGAATGAGGCTTCTATCCTTCTATGATGACGTCATATTGTGAGGACCACTGCTAGAGTTTCGATTTATCCGGTTTTACACAGTCCATCTCTTTTACACACGTATCACTGTTGTGATATTACACCCTATGTAAGTGAAGATTGCATGTTATACGAAAGTCCATCTTTACAAACACCGACCATGCGGCCCGTATGAGCTCCATTAGTTGCTTGTATGACACTCTGAGTTTAGGGTGAGACACATACAGACTTCTAATTAATTTTTATAACTGTCAAATGACACATATCAATGGATTTTCAATGCTCTTTATGCACGGTTCACTTAGAAAATTAGAGGCTGTTCCTTAGCTCAAACATTGGTGATTGTTTTGTAATTTTGTAACTTTAATAATTTACATATCCTTACTTAGTATGCATTTCCAACAAGTTTCATTTAATTTTCTTAATTGTTGTTGTATTCAAATCCGGAAAAAAATTACAACTATTTCTTGGCAAAAACAATTATCAACAATTCAAAAATAAATAAGTTAAGTAGAAATTCTCACAAATTATGCTGTATATATTTATGTAATAATATTTATTTTTTTTGCCCTTATTTCTGTGATTCAAAACTTTTAAATATATATTTTGGATAAAATGTATAATTTATTATTAATAATGTGATTTAAGATATTGCCACATTTAATGCAGAAAAAATTCTATACAACACAAATATTAATGAGTTATTTTTATAAAAAATATCAATACACATAATTAGCAAGAGGGGAGGGGTGTTGATGGAAAATAAAACGATTCGAAATATTTCCCAATAAAATCTAATAAATTGTGAATAAAGTGTTAATAACAGCTTTAATTTTATTCTAATATACCCGTTCCTCGAACGGGTGAACTGAAAAATTAAACAACACAGATTGAATAAAATAAAGAAGTTTTTAATGAGTACATTTTACGTGAATTGCAAATTAAACAAAAAAAAGCTCTTTGCATATCTCAGCTGAACAAAAAAAAGAAAGAAAAAAAAACACACCTTTGTTAAATTTTAAGTCTGCAGATCTAATAGCCGATAAAAAGGATTTTTTTTTTATTTATAACTCCTCGTCACATTCTTGAGGGTCGATTTTTGAAAATACCTTCCTTAGCTGATCTCTGCTCAGCAAAAGTAACACATTGTTAAAAGTTTTGTGTAATGAACGCTTAAAATAGTATAAATAATTTATATCTGAAAGTGTAATACATTAATATTACTTTCTGTTGTATTTATTTTATGTTAAAGTTGTAATATTCGCAAGCAACTCCGTTTCTTAAATTATAATGGTGATTCAATGAAAAACAGTGAAATGTTGACGATAATCAAGTTGACAAATGTCTAGCTACTTTCATCTAGCTCGAGCTTTATTAGAGCTTTTGTAAGACCCACCGTGTAGGGGAGCGATGCACGTTAATACTTTATATACCGCATAATGATTTACTGCAGTTTTTTCATACAATAATTTTTTTTGGATCACTACATTGAAAATTAAGGGATATACATAAATAAAATACTCCACTTTGGGAAACTTAATCCGTTAGAGCTAATAAATTAATTAAAGATATTCCTCCGTAAAATTAATTATATATACCGTTCACTTAAAATAAATAGTCAAATCGTTTTCTAAGGTCTTCATTAACGTACAAAAACATAAGACACTTAAATTTTGACATTAACTATTTCTTCGGGACAAAAATGATAATCTTTGCAATCCGCTGAAAACGAAATATCTACTACAAAACTATTCGCCTTCCCCGCTAAAATTCTCATCATAGAACCCGTGCTGCCATATATCTTGGAAGAGTGGATTTCAAAGATTATTCCTGCTGATTATTGGTAGAATATTCCTGCTAAGTTGGTATAGTGTGGTAGTTAGAAGAAGGGGGTGCCAGCTAAGGTGTCGTCCACGTCACTTGACCATGGTTCAAAATTACGTGGACCGTCGCCAAAAGCCCTTGTGTATCTGAACAGTGTGATGTTAATATTCCCTCACTCACTCACTCCAAAAAATACAGTACAGTAATTATAATTATTTTTATACTTAAAAATGCAATATCTACCTATTCAATTAAAATTATAGCGTTATAATTAACTACTAACCACAAACAAATTTTGAAAATTTGTCCAAATGATGTAGTGTGAAAGAGAAAGTTTATTTACTTTAAGTACCAGAAGCTATAAGAGTATTTATTTTGAAACAAGATCAATTTCTTACTACCACAAAGGGGAATAATAAAACCTTAAGAAAAATATTCACACACACACACAAATAAAAAGAGATTTATAACAACCTCTCCCTTCAAAACTTAGTTTTATTCTGAAATAAAAAAATTGAGGATTATGCTGATTACAGGAATAAATTAGAAGCGAGCACCTTGCGTAGCCAAAACAAAAAGAGTTTCTTCACAAATAAGAGATAGATATATTATTTTGCAGCGCACACCAGAATTGCTTGCAGATGACAAATAAATTTTTTTCCTACTTACTTGACAAATATCGTTATATTTTGGACACTTCACACAATATCTTTATAAATTATAGCCTATGGTATAAATTATAGCCTATGTATTCTGATGTATAAGCTATATTACTGCAAAGTTTCATTAAAATCCATTCAGTTGTTTTTGCGTGAAAGACGACCAAACATCCAAACAAACTTTCGCATTTATAATATATATCTAGATGCCCGACTGTAAAACATTTAACGTATCTGTTACTCTACAAACTAGACTACTACAATCCAAAAAAAAAGTAAGATAAGAAAAATGCATTTAGAAAAAATAACTGCAAGCCTCATCATCAAAATAATTAATCCTGTTTCACATAATTCAATAAGTTATTCATTGGCAAAATCTTTAAAAGTACAATATTCAAACAATTCCATATAAATTTTCAATAAATACCACAGTGAATAATTTTTTTAAATGTGACCCCTACTTTTTTTTAAGGTTTCAATTAAAAAGTAATCTAATTGATTATAAAAAAAGAAGTTCAATTGAAAAAAACTGAATTAATTCAACAACATTTTGATTATTATTTTAGACTAATAAAGACTAAATTTTTTGAAATATTTTGCTCTTTTATTTTTATTTGCTTACAATTTTACTTCTTTTCATCAACTTTTTTTAAAAATTTCACTGCATTTCAAAACTTTTTTCATTTTAATTCTGAAAAAGAGATATACATATTTATCGAGAATTTTTTCATTTTATCTTTCTAGTTCTGTTGATTTCTTTTCTTATACAAATTTGTACAAAATAAGCTACGAATAAAACAATATAATTATGTGTTATCACTTCTAAATTTACTTAGCTTCACTTTCTTGCGTGTCAAATTTTCTAAACAGGATTTTTTTCATTTATAAAATATTATATTTTAATATTCAAATTTCTTTAGCAAAAAAAATATTTTTATTAAAATATGTGTGGCGGTGAATATCGATATAAACCAGTAATAGCCAACACGCGAAGACGATCGTTTCGGCGTGATCGCTAAAATACTCGTTTTCGGAATGGAAGGTGCTCAAATCAAATCCTTCCTTCATTGGTGATCCTGTCCGTACAAAAGAACCACACCCTTCACGCGTAACAATCTTGGCACCATCTGTCCACCGCAAGAAGCACCAAGCCGTCAGACACATGACAATTAAGTCGTCACACAAAACCGTCTCACACATGACGCAATTCACAAGCCGTCACGCACGAATGTCGCAACTGCTCACACGCTCGCCACGAATAAGGTATCGTTCGTTCGCCTATTCGCCGAATCACTGGTATGGGAGTAGTGATGCGGTGTGATATCGTTATAAGCCAGTAATAGCCAACACACGTAAATGATCATTTTGGCGTGATCGCTAAAATACTCGTTTTTGGAATGGAACGTCCTCAGATCGAATCCTTCCTTCATATATATTCAAAGAAGTACTAAACATTATCCCTCTCGTAGCGTAACTATTTTATCAAAGTAGGTTCAAAAACTGCGTATTGTTTCACACACATTACGGATTTCAAAAATCTACATTTTAGAGTTTAAATATTCAAAAAAAATTTTGTAAAACAGTTTTTATTTTAAAATATAGACTTAGATCATCAAAAAACATGAACATGAAAATTAAGTGAAAACATAAACAGGAACAGAATGGGTTGTATAGCTAAAAAGTTAGAAAATATGCATACCTTTGGAAATCGCCGGATGAGCAGCGAGAGGGTGAAAAAGATTTTTTACTAAGACTACTTACTATAGATACTTAGTTACAAATACGGATATACATTGTATATCCGTATTTGTAACTAAGATATCTATATCAATAAATATCCAGATACTAATATTTATGATTGCTTCCCCGTTGAAGTAATATAATTTTATACACATTTACTTAACGATTTAAAAAATTATTTATTTTAAATACAGGAATATATTCAATATTTTAAAAAAGAGATATAAAATAATTATGTATAAAATATACCGCAAAAATTTTTAAAAGAAAATAAGTGAAAATTTTACGAAATAAAATTAAAAATTTATGTTTGCCATGAAACCTTATTATTCAAACTTCATTTATATTCAATGATACAATAATTTACACTCAACGCAATTAATTAAACAATTTAAAAGTCTTATTAGAAAATAAATGCTTTAAAACTAAACATTTATATCATATGAGAATTAATGAGTCATAACTTTTCTGTTGTTGATGATGCTGATGCCACCTGTCTGACTGTATCAGATCGAGGCCCACGAAATTCATCGCGGCAAAGGGCTAGATGTACGCCTGTCGTTAGCCGATGCTTTGAGCACCATACGAGTGACTGTACGATTTGGCTCGGTTCCATCCCAATTTTGAGGGGGGACACTCTGGAGGTGGTCAGGGGACTTCCACTTCCCTTCCCTTTCACTGTGCTCACGAGAAGATTGCTATTTAAAGTACCCCTATGCCGCACAATCACTATACATTTACAAATATCCATGTCTTCTCCGGGATTCAAATGCATGCCTAACAGCACAACAGTCAGTGTCACTAGCCCTGTATCGGATGGGTGGCTCTAAAAAGTTCTAGAATGCCTGAGTTTTATTTTAATTATGGTATTTACTCTCGAATCTAAGCCGCACTATTTTTCTAGTGTTAATGCTACAGAAAATCGGGTGTGGCTTAGAATCGATGGCAGGGGAAAATTGAGCTTCCATTCCTTTCTAAAGGAAAAATGACATCGTTCATTCTGGCCACTTGCATCAAGGGTTTATCTCCAGTATTTAATCTATCCTAATCATTGTTGTCTGTTCTTATTTAGGAAAATTTTTTATATAGGCATTTTTTTAACCCCCTAAACACCGAAGATATTGGTAACAGTATCAAGACGAGTTCGCAATCATACAAGTATGAAAAGGGAGGCAATTTTACATACAGGAAAATAAAACCGAAGTACAGCAGCGACAACTGAAAATTTGACACAGATGAAAAAAATGTATGTCGTTAGCGTAAACAAAATGACATAATTTTTGCTTGTAAGTGTTCAACAGTGTTTTATAATTCTTTTACATTCTTCTATAGTATATTCTTTTAGTAAAAAGTTCCATAATAAATGCATTGGATGGCACAGAAGACGACGACACCGTATGAGAAAATTGCGACGCATGCGCCAATACCGAAGTCATTTGTGACGAATCCTTTTTGAAATATGATACTGATGGTTACAGTAATTATAGAATGAAGTATGTATTTGAAAGTTTTTGATACTGGTAAAATAAATTAATTAACTTCCATCTATTCCTTATCAATTTTTTTAAAAAAAATTCTTAAGTATCGCATATTGATGAACCTTTTTCACATTTTTTTTAAAAATGTTTTCTCAAAAACGTGTAGAGAATTTAGGTTGCGGCTTAGAATCGATGGCGGCTTAGATTCGAGTAAATAAAGTAATTGAATAATGCGTTAAACACACATTACTCAAAGGTAGTTGTATCTTAAATATATTTTATAATTTTTTTTATTACTTTTATTGGGCTGCAGATTGGTGCTTTACCATTGCAGACCTAGTACGTTCCCCGAGAGCTGGTATCGCTTTTTAGTGCGGTATCATATACAGTAGAACGTCGTTTACCGGAACATTTATTATCCGGAGCGTCAAATATCCGGACCAGTTTTTTTGTCAAGTACATGTACTGTATATGAATACATTTTCGAACAGTGCAATGTTCAACAGCTGTTTCGCGTGAGGCTAAAAGTGACGGAAAAACCAAGGTCAGGGATATTTGGGTAATTTCAGATTTAGAAGGTGAAAATGACTTCAATTACGACCAAAGAGAGGAGATTATCGACTTTGTCCAATCGATCCCAGGATTTCAAGAATGCGATGAAGAAAATGTAGAAACCTGGATGGCATGCGATGCAGAAAACTTTGGATCTCAAATGCTAAATGATGACGATTTTGTGACTTCCGTGCAAGAAGAATCTGACCCTGTCGACGACGAAACGGATGAAGACGAGGACAACAACAACGAAAGTAGCAGGGGTCCATCAAATGATGACGCGTTTTCTGCATTAGAGACAGCTTTGCAGTGGTACAAACAACAATCAGAGTGCTGTCGTACTCATTTACTGCTACTAAAGAGAATCAGAGACCTTGTAGCAAAAAACAGAAGGTGCACAATGGCACGGTGAAAAATAAGTGATTATTTTCCACAATAAGGGTAAAATTGCGACATTTTGCACCATTTTGCTTTTCCTTCAAGTACGTTTCCCGCATGTGCTGATTTTTAATACTCGTATAGTGTCCGGTTTTCGGTTCATGGATCGCATTCGGTTTTCGGTTACCGAATAATCGCGTGTCCGAACGGTGTCCGGTCCCAGTTGATTCGGATAAACGACGTTCTACTGTAGGTGGATACTGATCGCCGCAGGTAATTTTGACGCCCAGTTTCCTCCCTAGAGGCAGACACCTGCGCTCTGGCGATGCAAAACCGTACTTACAATTTTAATTTTTTCGAAAGCATCGAAGCCAAATAGCCACGCATTGGATCTTTTACATGCCGCTTAATCATACAATATGACCGCTGTCGATTTTCTACATAATGAAAATCCACCGACTTCGGCCGGTGTCGAACCCGCAACCTTAGGGGTACAAGGCCAGCGACAAACCAACTACGCCACCCTATTTCTCTGCCTTCATATTTTATAACTTGTTAATTACTGTATTATTTTTGTATTAGATTGAATAACTAATATCTGCTTAATAAACAGCAAGAAAATCTTTTGTATTTTTAATATGCAATTTATGAGAAGATTGCCCCATAAATAATAAAGATTTTTTTCGAAAATATTTATCTGTTATTAAAAACCATTTTCTGTTAGCAATAAAAAATATTGCAATGAAATATGTTATAAAAACTTAATAAATCAAAAAATAAAGCAGTCGCTAAGTGCGTACATTGGAGAAGGTTAAATCAATCCAGAGTGTATAGGCACTAAACCCTTATTTATATTCAAACGAAAGATAAAATTATTCATGAATAAACTGTAAAATAGCTTTTCACTTGATTAAAAATGCTAACGACTATAATATTTTACATTATCTTTCCCTTTATCAGATCACAACTATTTTCTTTAAAAAATACCTTATCTTTTTATATCTCAAAGCTCATTGGTCGATAAGGAGGCATAAAACACCCTAGAAGAAAGCTGCTGGAATTATTTGACGTACCCGCGGTCAGACCATTATAAAAAGTCCATTAAGCTCAAAATAAAGAGAGACATTTAGAAGTACGAACGAAAAGGCAAGAAAAAAAAATGAAGTCTAAAAGCCCTCGACCGCCACCACTGGCCAGTTCTTATGCTCGATTCCCCCTCCCCACCCCTCCTTCTTTTGAAGAGTGCAAAATAAACTATGGGGGTGCTATAATCACAACTTTGAATTCAGAATTCTCCAGGGAGCACTAACGGTTGGCAGGGCTCTTCTTTAGACCCAGTAAGAGAAGTATTTAAGAAGTTAAGACTGTGCAGGTGGTGTTTAATGACCTAAAAAAAGAAATCTCTAGCGGCAGGATGCAACAGCAATGCTTTAAAGGTGAAGGAATTCAAATGTTAGATTTCGAACCATTAGTATTGAAGGGGGAAAAGAAGTAAAATATTTGATATATTACGTCTCAAAGTTAAATCCTTATAGAGCTTACTCTGCTTTGAAGGCATTGCTTTCGTTTGGTTTTTCTGTTTGAGTAAACATCAAAGTAAAGAAAAAGTTCTGATTTGAAAGCAAATGAGAGTATTGTTTTTCAGATCTCTGGGTAAAATAATACGTTAAGAGAGGAATAGTAAAAAGATATATATAATTATCGTATAAGTATAATATTCGTAATTGATTATACATTGTTACGAATTTTGTGTAATGAATGCTTAAAATAATGTAAATAATTTATATCTGGGATGTGTAATACTTTAATATTACTTTCTGTTGTATTTATTTTATGCTAAAATTGTAATATTTACGAGCAACATCTTGGAAACTAGGCGAAATGTTGGCAATAAAAACAAGTTGCCATAATTTTTGACGAATATTTTGGCGGTGACCATGTTGGTAACCAATATTTGTAAGTTGGCAACCATTTTTGGCGAGTTGGTGACCATATGGATGCTTCTGGAAATTAATGGAGAACTATTAATATCACGATCTATGACGTTCGTGGATCTTTCTCGAAAGATACGTGCAGCCTATTATGAACTTGCTAAAACTGAGAGTCAGTATTATTTTGACCGTTAAAGAGTCGACTAGCGATTAGTTGCTGCGATTAGTTGTTGCGAATAATCTTAAACATTACGCATTTGCATTTTTAGACACTGATAGTTGTGTCTGAGCGCTGTAGGAGGTGTGAAGGCCTTCCAAGATTTATTTTCCGAATTTGGCTGCTGTATCCTGTATTTCTAAGAAATTTTTCTCTGCAATATATATCGCTCTTAAAGAACTGTTTTGCTCTTTGAGACTAATAGCATAAAATCCACGAAACCCGATCTACGTAACAATATGAAGTTGATTTCATGGTAACAGAGGTGGAAATGGACCGAGTAACATTTATAAATAAATTTAAAGCTTATTTTTATTTACTTTTTTTATTTTTTGTTTTACTCGAAATGTATTTGAATTTTCTTTTAATATATTTTTAAAACAACTTGCACAATTTATGATGTATAATTTTATCTATAGTATTTATTGTTGCTTCTCTTAATATATAACTCGCAGTTTTAAAAGGAAAATGTAATTGAAAATTGAAGAGTGTCTCCTCATAACAAGTAAGAAATAATGTGGGATTATTAAATTGATGTATTAATCCAATTTTTATTTGAATAAAAAAATATACTTTGTGATTTCAAAATATGTTTTAGTAATTTTTTTCCACATTGACATCCAAGGTCATTGGGAGAAAAAATTCAAATTGCAGCTTTTTAAAAATCTTGTGAAAATACCTTATCTGTTCAGGTATGTATAGAACACCATCAGGTATATAGAATTCACCATTAAAATCGAAGTCAATTATGTCAATATTTTAACAAGGAAGTTTATAAAGGAATGACATACGTTCTACGAGTATGAGTTTCGCATACCACCAGTATTTTTCTGAAACGATTTTTCAAGTTTTTAATAAATTATCAGAGGTAATTCCATACTAAGCAAATTCTAAGGCCGCGTTCTGACACATACGGGAAAAAAATAGTTTTTAAAAAACCATTTTGGATTCAAAACCTGTTAAATTGTCATTTATAAGTAACATTTTCAACACATATTTGTCTTTTTGGATTTCGAATGTCCCAAATCACCGAAACTTTAGTTCTTGTTAGAATTTGAATTTTTTATTTGATTTTGCAACCAATATTAAATCATTTAAAGACCTCTCGAAGCTATTGGGAAGCAATATGCTCTAAAGTAGGAGCGGGCAAACTTTTCCAGGGTACTATTTTCAAGGTGTTGCTATCCACCCAATGATGAGGTGTGTGCTAAGAAAAAAAAGTCTACAATAAATTTATGATAACTTAATAATAAAAATGGAACATATGTACGTACCTGCATAGCTACAACAAAAACAGCAAAAAAACTGACACTTTTAAAACCGCGTTTAAAGCAAAACGCAAGATACAAGCATAATAATAATAACCACAATTATAATAATATCAAATCATGCAATTAATATCAAACAATTCAAAATACATTAAGATATCCGACTACGTTCGGAACCGTAATTTTGCAAAAGCGAGTAAATGGATAATATTTATGATATTTAGTGTCACTTAGGTTAGAATACATGTATAGAATTGTTTTAAGGACATTATGACAAAAAATTATTTAAATACAATATTTTGGCAAAAAATTAACTTAGAATAACCTTTATTCCAAATGTTCTCCTTTTTTAAAAAATTCTTCTATTGTATTAATATTTTGCCTGTCTATAGCTCAGACCTCTGTACAGAGGCTCAACTAGAATTTTTGAAATGCATAACTCGGAAGTCGGTTTATTCATGTTTTACGAAAACAGAAGGGAGAAATTTTAAGAAAATACGCCGATAATTATTTCAAATGGTTGTAACTCTGAAAATAATGTGAATATTTCAAAATTCGTAGTTGAGCCTCTGTACAGAGGCCTGAGTGATGTACAGGCAAAAAATTAATACAAAAGAAGCATTTTTCACAAAAGGAGAGCATTTTGAAAAAAGGTTACTTTAAGTTAATGTTTGCCGAAATATTGTATTTAAATAATTTTTTTTTGTCAAAATGTCTTTAAAACAATTTTATACATGTATTCTAATCTAAGTGACACTAAATATCATGAAAATTATCCATTTATGCGCTTTTTTAAAATCATGGTTCCGAACGTAGTCGGATACCTTAAAAAACTAAACATGTTCATGTAAAGTTGGTTCTTGTAGTGAGAGTCAATAAAAGACTTAGTCTGCATACTATCACAGTCTCAATCTTTAACATTTTGATGCATAATAACTAACTCCTAATCTCCAGGTGGTCATCCTCAAATGTCTCAGTGGTCTACCGGTCGATCGCGATCGTCTTAATGCCCAGTCTTTTTTTACAGGGATGAAAACAGATTATTTTTTATTCGATTCTAATTTTAATCTACATTTCACTCTGAAGCAACACGAGTGGTAGTTTGAAGAGGGGGGTGTCATTCTCGTCTCTTGACCGAGGTTTAAAATTACGAGGTCCGTCGGCAAAAGCCTGAAGGAATGAAGATTCGTTCTGAGTACCTTCCGTTCCGAACGCGAGTACGTAACCAATCACGCCAAAACGATAGTCAACGCGTGATGTTGGTACTATAGTTCATATAGATATCACACCGCCACATACTCCCCCGCCAGTGTTTCGGCGAATAGGCGAACAACGATATCATATTTGTGGCGAGTATGTAAGCAGTTGCGTCACTTGGTGGGTTGCGTCATTCGTACGAGACGGCTTTGAGAATTGCGTCATTTGTGTGAGACGACTTTGATTGCGTCATTTGTGTGAGACGACTTGAGAATTGCGTCATTTGTGTGACGGTTTGATTGCGTCATTTGTGTGAGAAATCACGTCCGGGTCACCAATGAAGGAATGAAGATTCGTTCTGAGTACCTTTCGTTCCGAACGCGAGTACGTAACCAATCACGCCAAAACGATCGTCAACGCGTGGTGTTGGTACTAGTTCATATAGATATCACACCACCACAAGCCCTTAAGTTGCTTCATACTGCGACGTTAATAAATATTCATGCATACGCTACTTGCGATGGATCTATTAATTTTGAGAAACAATCAAGTGACGAGAACGACATCTGAATCTACACCCTTTCTCCAAACTTCTTAACCACTCCAAGAAAACTGTGTGATAGTATTATCTTTTTGAATCCGGAAATAGTTATTTTACTCAAAGATAATACAGCAAAGTTAAATAAACAAGTTATGATGTATAACATTCATTTTCGACAGGCACACAAACACACACAGAGAGATACACATACATACAGAAAGAGTTTTTGTGTGTGTTTCAATTTATACACCTCTCTTTGCTACAGTTAAAGAATTACACAGACCTATAAAAGTTTTACACATCTTAACATAGCTTTAAAGCGCTTTTTTATTTCCGAAGTTCTAATACTTAACGACCAAATTTTAGTTATAATGCCAGAAACGTAAGAAAGAAAGAAAAAAACGAGCTGAAATTTTCCAATTAACTTAAAAGGCTCCCTTTCAAACCTCTCAGTCAAGATGGAGGGGAAAAAATAGGTTAGTCCTATCCACTTAAGACTAATTCGGAGCTGAGCGTTGGGATGTAGTACTTTACTACGAGTATCTTCGCCAGATCTAAACCGAAGAACGTATAAAACCATTTTCACAATAATAACCCTTCAGTCATATGATAGAAAAAAGCAGGAAAAACGCTACCACAAGAGGCAATATGCACTACTCCCGGATGACGCAAGAAAACGATCCGAAATGCTCCACAGTAGTTGAAACCGAGCCCAAATCGGGGCTCTAAAAAGCCTCGAATTTCTTTTAATATCCATTGGGTAGAGTACTCTACACGGTTGAAGTGTTTTTGATGACCGAACATTTCCTACTCAAAGGAAGTGGGCACAATTTGTCTTTGAAAGCATATAAAAAGGGTTTTCCTCTCTATGAAAGAAGGGATATAAAAGCAAGAGTAATTTTCCTTGAGCCTTGTTTCCTGGTGGTCTGGAGGCTTTTGAGTTTTAGGTCTGTTAGAGTCCTTTTTCGCCATTGTCATAGTTTGCTTGCCGGGGCTTTTTTTTTTTCTGTCTCATTGTTCATCATTTGACTGGATAAGGGAATAAAAAAAAGAGGGATTTGGATTTTATTTTATTGCTATTTTTATTACTGTCAAATTCGTGTTTGTAATTTGATTCTGTGTTGTGGAAAATGATCATTGCATTGAAATTTTTCTTTCGTTTCAAGGTGGTTTAAGTATAAATATTCAAACGCTTTACATTCTAGTATAGGTTATTTAGAAATGCATTTTAGATCATTTGTATTAAATCTTTTTTTTTTTTACAAAATAAAGCAGGGAAAATAGAAAATTTTTCATATTTTTATTGAAAATTACCAATAACTAAACACTTTATCATTTTACAAAAGAAATGAATGAATAACAACGATTCATTATTATATTTATGATTACTGTTATATTTATTTATTAAAAGATAACTATTGTATTTGTGATTACTATTGTATTTATGATTACTATTATATTTATTTATTAAAAGATAACTATTATTTATGATTACTATTATATTTATTTATTAAAAGATAACTATTGTATTTATGATTACTATTATATTTATTTATTAAAAGATAACTATTGTATTTATGATTACTATTATATTTATTTATTAAAAGATAACTATTGTATATATATTTGTTTGGATTTGGAATTGTATCTTTCTATTATTTAGATTGTATTTTCGTGATTATTCAAGTTATATTTTCATTATTATTCAAACTGTATTTTTATTATTATTCAAACTCTATATGTTCATTTATATGCTATATTTAATTGCTATTCAATTATTACTATTTACAATTTCTGTTTTATATGTATTTTGTGTAAAATATTTAGTTTTACTGCCATGTCTTTTACCAACGCCATCTACTGTATTTATCTTTTGCGCGATGACAACAAGTTGTTTGCTTCGACTTGTTTCTGTAAGTGAGTAGTGATTGTGAATATTAACGTCGCACTGTTCTCACGAGGGCTTTTTGGACGGACCACGTCATTTTGAACCATGGTCAATGACGTGGACGACACCTGAGCTGGCACCCCTCTTAATACCACACCCACACCAACGGGAGGACGTTTCAGTCTCGACAGATTTAACGTGCATCGCTGCCCTACACGGGGTCTTTGTGGTAGGGCTCAAACCCTCATGACATGCCTGCATTTCGATCCCTTTAAACCCGCACTGGGCCCCGAGGCCCTGACTTGTTTCTGTAAGTTGATCTCTGTGGAATGTTCAATTCCTGTACTGTCCCTCGCTAGGAGAGGATCTCGCCGCACGAAACTGCTGGCATTTGTCTACATCTCTATATATAAAAATCTTCTGTGCGTGTGTATGTGACTAAACTCCTCCTAAGCAGCTGGACCGATTTTGATGACATTTTTTGTGTGGGTTCAAGTGGATTCGAGAATGGTTTAGATTCACAATTCGGTCCAATATCAAATTAGTTAAAAAGATATTAATTAAAAACCTTAAAACTCATAAATTTTTTACCCATCTGTGCTGTTTATTCTGCTAATGCGTGGCAAGAAAAAAAAAGACATAAGAGGGGAGAATTTTCGGATATTTTTGCCATTTTTAAAATGGCAATCTAATTTTTCTATCAAAATCAGACAAAAAATAATTACAGAATCGGAAAGAGTATTCGTTTCGCCGCGATCGGCATATATCTTTATATATATAATTCTTCTGTGCGTGTGTATGTGACTGAACTCCTCCTAAACGGCTGGATCGATTTGAATGATATTTTTTGTGTGGGTTCAAGTGGATTCGAGAATGATTTAGATTCACAATTCGATCCGATATCGCAATTAGTTAAAAATGCGCCAAAATTATGTAAGGGCGCGCGATTTTTCATAAAAAAATCATGGGCAATGTTCTTGAGGCCACTATTTTGAGCGGCAAACTTCAAGGTGAAGTTGCACTTCTACCACAGATCCCAATGATTATTTCAGACTCACCTACCCATTCAAATGTTTGCAATTTCCAATTCGCTTGGTATTTGCTATGAAGATTAATATAAGTCACAAGGTCAAACAATAACAATTTGTGGCTTAGATTTAGAAAACCCTTGCTTTTTCGAGGTTTGGCAAACCATCACATTTGTTTGTTTGTTTGTTTTCCCTCAAGGATTAACCAAAAACATTGTAAATGCAATGGCATTACGATAAATTTTATTTTTGTGCATTAAAAAAATATACCTATTATGAAAAAAGCTCGAGAGTTATCTTTTTTACCCTTTAATCAAAACAAGTTCAAGTTTCTATTCAGAATAGATTCTATATTCAAATTAAACTTAGTTCATAGTAAATACATACTCACACGCAATCGATAGGTCGAATTGTTATAACTGTACATGTGATGATGTCAGGTATTGTAATAACTTTCTTTTTATAAAATTTCATCAAAATGGTCCAGATTGTTAAAGCTTGTTCAAAAAAGTTTGTAATTTTCGGATTTAAGACGTGTGTACAGGACAACGTCTGTCGAGACCGCTAGTCTTTATATACAAATTAAACTTGTTAAGTTTTTTAAAAACAAAAGTCATCTTGATTAGTCCCGTGTGGCGGACAGTATTTATGATTAATATATTTATTTATTAAAAGATAACTATTGTATTTATGATTACTATTATATTTATTTATTAAGAGATAACTATTGTATTTATGATTACTAATATATTTATTTATTATTAATGATTATTATTATATTTATTTCTGAAAAGTAATTTCGGTTATGGCTTTGCATAATATTAATTCCTTTTAAAATATAAGAGTTAAAACAAACATTACCAAAAGGAGGGCTATTTGTGAAGGAATTAAATAAGAATCCGATTGCATTGACAATATCATTCTTTAATAATAATTACTAACAATTTCGGCTTTGAATCAAATTAATTTTACACCAAATTTCGAAAAAAAAAATCCATTCAAAAACTTTAAGAATGCCAAAATACGTCTTAAAATTTGACTGTTTATTACGAAAAACGAGTTTAAAGGAATTTGTATAAAAAATTGTTTTAGCTAAAATCTTTTTTTATGCTTATATATTACATGTTTTTCAATGAGACGAAGTAAAAATGTATATTTAATATGGTTTCTTTGCTTGCATATAATTATATAAAGGCAATGAACGTTAAAAATGAAATTTTAAATGATTAAATATATTCATAATGGTTATTAATATTTAATATTTGACAGTTTCAATGTATGTCAATGCAATAAAAATGTTTTTAAATTAATAAATAAATAATCACCAGAAACTTCACTAGATTTGATTTCACAGAAAATATACTAGACACTGCTCTGATAAAATATATAATTATCTTACGCAAAAAAAATAATTTTTTATTTAGTTATTCAGTTAATAAAAACACTGTATTCTTTAGAGACAATTAAAATTTACTCTACAAGACTTCTTTTAAAAAAAATAACCCAAACTTTTTTGCATGTTTTAACATATGAATACAAATGGCTGACTGCAATTAATTTAATAACAAATAACCCTTAAAACATTTTTTTTTAAAAAAAATTTCATATCTGGCATTTTCCTTGCCATTTAATTTGCAGTAATCCAATACATCAAAAGTAATATCTCCAAACATGGAAAATTAAAGAATTAATTTAGAGCGCAGAATTCCCAAGAAATATTGCATAATATAATAAGAATCAGTCTTGAGAGGAAAAAATAAAACAACAAAAAACAAAATAATTAAAAAATATCAGTGATTAAATTACTCGTTCGAAGAATAATGAATTCATTTTTGAAAAACATATCTCAAATTTCATATTGGCTTTAAAAAAAAAACCAACTCAATTTTAAAATCATAACTTGTATTTTTCGCCTAATACCCCTGCATTAGAACTCCGCAATTCAAGGAAAATCAATTTAAGTCGATTGCTAATACATTTATATAGATATGAAGCATTTTAATCAAAGAATGGAAATTAATCTTTATAAACTCGTCTGTTTAATATTAGGAGTAAGAAAAACTTCCCCCCTTTTCCATCAATTCATATAATTGGAATATGCTCTTTTACTATCACCATGCCTTTATTAATCAAGCAGGAAGAAAAAAGGGGGAAAAGGGGAAAAAAAGGAAATTTTCCCTGCACATTACAGTCATATGAAAAACTCGCCTTTTTAAAATACTTTTTTAATTAAGATCCGAAAAATAATTTATAGAAACTACGTTAGAAAATGAGCTACACAGCTATTGGATTTCAATTAATTCTAGTTCAGATTTAATAACTTCATATACTTAATTCAGCTGAAATAACCTCGAAATTATTTTACTCTAGCGTTAGAATAAAAAAAAAAGAACCCTCTTTATAACATCACACGCTTAAAGCGTAACAAAAAGAAATAATAATTTGCTTTTAAAATTCCTTCTTGCTGGCTAACGGAATTAAATAAGTTAATGGTTTGCTCGCCTAAGATTAAATTAAACATTTGAGCGCTCCATGGAAAAAAAAAATTAAAAAAACATTCAACAAAAGACTTTATTCTGTTCTTTATTTTTGCCACTATCGACAGATATCTAGTTTGGCAGGGAGTTTTTAACGCCAAGAAGATGTGAGAAACGATGGTTTTCTCGCCAGCTGCTTGTCATGATGCGCCAACAGGAATTAAATTTGTCGCGTGTCCTTTTATCTAATACGACATTACAGTGTTTGACCATTTTGCCGCCAAATTTAATATTAGGGTATTCCGGGCTGCGAATCGATAGCTGGGGATTAAACATAAAGTAACTTTTATTGATTTTCCAATGTTTTTGTATTAAATATGTTTGTGTTTAGTAAAGGAATAACAGAATTTTATGAAATAATCAACCATGCTTTAAGAAAGTTACTTACATTTTCTTTTTTTAATAATTTGGCGTGAAAAATTAAAATAACAGTTTATTTTTAGAAAAAATGCGAGCATATTTGTCGTTAACATAACAATTAGAATAACATTCTAAAATTATTTTGCTTTTTCTTATGTTTAAGTTTTATAAAATATTGTTTGAATTTTATTCCTCTTGAATTACGATGTGACAGTGCAGTATTATTTATTAAAGATTTTTGTTCGATTACAAAGAAAGCATGCCAGTTATAATTATTTTCTATTTTTATAAATTACAACACACGCGCGCTCTTCTGTTATTGATTATCGGTGTACAATTGATTCATAATCCCTGCACGTTTTTAAGTTTTTCAAAATGGCAATTATCAAAAATACCAATGAAAAGGACTTATACATGGAAAAGGGCATTGTATTGAATACAATTTATCAGATAATCGCAAATAAAAACTTTGAAAGGGAAATAAAATTTATAGTTTAATAAAACCTTCCTCTTTTGAATAAAGAAAAAGTTGCAAAAAAAAAAAATGTTCAAAACTTTTGTGCTTACAACACAGCGACTAATTCTATAATGTAAACGAAATATGTGAGCAGTTAAAAGTATGGAAATGAGTTATTTGGAAAAATTTTTGGAACAAATTTAGACTGATAAATAATATGTATTATTATCATTACATATTATGTTTTTATTTTGGAATTTATATAAGGTAATTCAGGGGAAGACGCCAGTTTGTTAATAGTACTTTCATGCGTCAATAGATGGCAATTTTGAGCCACTTGTTTGAAGAGTCTGGTCCGATAATGAGTGTGACTTCTGAATTTATCTGAATTAATCGTCTTTAATCGGTCTTATTTTTCTATCTTGTGAGAATTTAAAGTGGTGAGTACAACTTTTGTAATATTCCGTTCCTCATATTTAAAGTTCATAAACGTACTTGTTATTTTATATAAGAAATTAGCAATATAAGTGAGTTACGCATAATGTTACACATACGATGCATGTAGAAAAGTCCATAACACTGCAGCAATAAGGAAATAAGCGAGTGCAGCATTTGCCCCCTATTCTTGGAGGGAAGACACCACATGGTTCAGAAATAAATGAAATGAACTTTAAATTTTTTTTTTCATTTTATAACACTGTATATTATCGTATAAAATATAACTACAATGAATAATTATGCTGTGAGGACGGCACAGAGGATATCCATGGGACAAGGATTAGCAATGTGCAGGGCTGAAGTCGACTACTACTTCAGCCTGATGTAGATCGGGAAAGTTATTGCGAAGAAAGAATCGGGTAATGTCCACCACGTCACATCAGGGGAAAAGGGAGAGACCATAACTGTAGTGGCATGCGGCAATACCACCATATTGTGTTTTTAAAGTTTAAAACGGAAGAAGCCTGAGTTTGAGGATAGCATGCCCCCGGGTTCACATGTAGAGATGAACAAACATCCGCCTCCATCAACTCAAATGTGTTCATGAAGTTTCTGAAGAATAATTTTATCCCCAGGAAAGAACCTAGGAAAGTTCTTATTTTAGATAGCCGCGCATCCCATTGCTCAGATGTGGCATTATTAGATTTAGCTGCAGAAAATGACGTAATTCTTTTCTCTTCCAAGCCACATCACCCAGTATTTACAGTCACTTGATCGCTCGTTTTACAAACCACTGAAAACATATTGGCGACAAGCCTTGAGCTCCTTGATACACAATATGCCAAATCGTAAAGTGTCAAAATTTCAGTTTGGATCCCTTCTGAATGTAGCTTGGAGCAATGCAGCCTCAGTAGGAAATGGTACTTCTGGGATTTCAGCTACTGAGATTTACTTCTATAACGCCCTGTGACGGGCTCAGGGGTCTTTTCTTTAACATAACCTCTGGGTTCTTTGACGGCCAAGATTAATGGCAACTCTTTTCCAACCAAAATCCAAGAAGCAAAATGCGAGTGAAAAATGCAAATAAGATAGCTTTTAAAAGAACAGAAGTTTCAGTAAGCAGAATGGCAACTTAGGGAAAGTTATGTTTGGAAGAGATATGAACGTGAATTGACAGCCTATCGTAGAGTTATCGGGATATCCAGCCATTTCTACAAGGTGCACATACCATTGCACGCGCGCCCAGACGTTTCTGTACAGTGATTGAATCTTAGTTTGGATTAAGGTAGGACTGATTATTTGATATTAGGACTTATAATATTATCAGAAGTGAGAGTAGGCGGATAATATAATTATTTAGATAAAGTGGTTTAAGTCACGCGATTCGGTTTTAACTATTTTTGTGTGTTCGCTCATTGTGGATTCTCATTTATATAAATTTATCTAAATTGTTAGAGGTTTAAGTTATATTCTTAATAAAGTCATATTGAGAATTTAAAATGTCTGTTCATTTTGAGAATCCCACACCTCTAGTTCACGCTGACAATCAAAGATATGGTCACCAAAGAGGGGCCATATCACACCACAAGCAATCCAATAGCAAGCAAGCATCGTTTGCAATTTCTGATGGTTCCAGCAATGATACAGCTGTAGCTTTCACAAGTGGAGCATGGGATATGCTTACAACAGCAGTTGCTACCACAAGCAGAGTTAGTGGCAGTGGACTATCACCATCAGTTGCCTCCACCAGTACAGAACAAGAGATTTCCTGTCTAGAAGCAATTAGCCCTATTCATCTGAACAGAAAACGTAAACCATCCGGGTGTAAAAAACAAACATCCGACTGAATTACCTGAATCAGAGGAGGACAACTATGCGAGAAAAGGCCTTAGAAAAGCGATTAAGAGCAAAACAAATAACAAGAAACCTTCGAAAAAACAGGGAAAAAAAAGACGTTCAGCTTGTCATTCTCAAGTGAAGAAGTTTCCCCAAATACCAGTGGTAACAATTTTGATGAGGATAATAATGACGACTTTTGTGCTGTGTGTTAAGGGTACTTTTATGCTAAAAAAATCCCAAGTGTGAATGGATTCAGTGCATTGAATGCAACAAATGGTTGCAAGAAAATTGCCATGATAATCATTTGCACTGAGTGAAATGTTATGTAGACTATCATTCGAACCTGTACTGTTATTATTTTTAGCAAACTAATTATGAAAGAATTTAATTCTTTTTTGCTTAACTATATAGTTATTGTTACTTAACATTTAATTTGGTAATGTTTGTCTTATTCTTTTTTTATTTACTGTGGTATTGTTGTATCTTACTCCATAACTGGTGGCATCTTCCCCATATAAATGGGAAACGTGCCATAATTAAATGAATTTTTTTAACATTAAATTTCTTATTTATTTTCATACTAAGAAGAGAATTAACTTGTATACATAACCAATTAAATATTGAAAAATAAAGTGTATTTTTTTCATGGTCTTGTTATTTCAATTTTCAATGTACTAATAGAAAAATCCTTAAATGTGACAACTGACAATAACAACAACCTTTACTTTATACGTAAATTGTAAAACGTTATGAATTCCTGAAATTGATACATCTAAAATTATTTTCACACAAGTTTAAAAAAATTAACTTTCTTTTTTAAAAAAAATTTCCTAACACATTTAAAGTGTTACTTTAAACAATTTTTATTGCATTACTTTATCCATATTTTATAAAATATTACTCTTATACCATAACGGAATGGCATTTGGCATTATCAGACATCTTGTAATAATAGATGGAATAGAAATAAAATATTGGAAAAGTTTTCAACAAATTTTTTAAAATGGTCAAAGAACTTGGTGGAAATATCTGAAAAGCATTTAATTAAATAAAAATAACTTTTTTCTAGTCCTTAATTCAACTTAAGTGAGTCTCGCTTCTTAAGAATTCTAGAACCACGGCAGCTACATAAATTAAGGTCAGATCTTATAATAATTGATGTCAGAAAAAGTAAAGCTGATTTTTCATGCCTAACTTAATTTACTTAGTATTAATGTCAATCAAAGAAAAATAATTTATAAGTTATAGTTTATTTTATATTATAGGATAGTATAAAAGAAGAAGAGTAGTAGAGAGAGAGTATATAAAGAAGAGAATATAAATTATATGATTGGGTGATTCAATGAACCGTAGAAATTACTCTATGACGAAAATTATAATTTGTTATAAATAACTATATAAATATAGCATTTTTTTAAATTTTCTAAATTTTTATTATATTATTTGTTACACACTCTTATATTTAAATTTGATTCGATTTTTTATTAATGCCGAGCTGCGCATGAGCTATTGGCGACGATCCTCGAAACTCCAACCAAGGTAACCAAGTGGACGACACCTAAGCCAACACCCCACTTTCCAATCTTCGACTCTACAATAAAGTGAGGTTTTATTTCAATAAGTGATACATGAATGTAAAGAGAAATACACTAAGTTTCTCTTCTGTTACAAATGTTCGATGCGTGACCTTCTTACACGTCGTATTTCTAATCTGTAAAACAATTCGTTCCATACATTTTGTAGCATCACCAGTAGCGCACACAAGAATTTTTCAAGGGAAGTGGGGGGCAGGGTCAAAAGTCCATTATAATCTATCATACTCCAAAACGTCGCCCAACGTATTCTTTTGATTTTGTCGATTTTCGGGAACAAAAAACAGTAAAAAATTAATTAATTAGTGAATCACACACACATTAGCATTAATTAATAAAATAAATTATGTATTAATTACAAATGCTTAATTAAATTTTACGTACTTTGTGTGTTTATATATATATATATAGGATTATAATCAATCGAATCAAGGGCTCTGGGGGGTCAGGACTCGAGCCCCCCTCCTTATGTGCGCCACTGAGCATTACTAAATCAATGGTTTGTAATGCTGCACAAATGTTTCTTTGTCGTCCTTTGTTGTGCAATTGCTAATAATACGGCTTGAAGTTAAAAATTTTTCGTAAAATTTTCTTTGCCATTTTCTGGGACATTCCAAGTTTACAGGCGGCAACTGTCGTAGACTGCGCACTTCGAACAAAACACTGCCTCTTACTCTCCATTGCTACTTCCAAGGCTCTTGGATGGCAGTTACTTTTCTTTTTACACGAACAAATTGTTTTTTTTTAAATTGATGACACCATGTCAGAATGTTTTTGTTGGTTGGTGTTTTTTTTCCATAGCGATTTCTAAAAGCACCTTGTACCGAAATAACTGAAAAAACCCGTGCATACTCTAATACGAATCTTGAATATGTTGTTGATCATTGTAACTGAAAAAACATTGGTATATTTCTCTTTACACTCATCTATCACTTATTGTAATATATGCAGTAGTTTAGAACATATGATTTTTTTAAAATTGGGTCTATCTTTTGTACTCACCCTGTACATCAGCCCCTCTAAGTGGCGGGTCTTCAGTGGCGCTAAGGCAACGCTGGTTATAAGTTCGAGACCATGATCACTCGGCTACCGCAGCCATACTTTAATCTTATGCAAGTCACAAAAATATTCGTAAATCATGTGTTTGACATTTTGTTCTAGAAAAACAAAGCAGTTATTGGCAGTTAATTTCAAAATGTTGAAATTCTGTCAGTTTTTATCATATGCCCAACGCCTGATCTTTCCTCCTCTTTTGAACATCCCCACATCACAACTTTGACACCTAATTGATCTTGTACATCACGGGTCTTCAGATGAATTAAGATTTGAGACGTAGAAAAAATCACTGAAACTCGCTCTCTGTACTATTGGGTTTTAATAGTCCTTTTTATGTACGAAATAGAAAAACACGTAAATTCAATTGATGAATACTTAAAAATAATTGAGCTGTAATGAGGTTAATTCATGGGACGTCATAGTCACATGATTGTGATTGATTGAATATTAACGTCGCACTGTTCAGTTACACGAGGGCTTTTGGCGACGGACCACGTAGTTTTGAACTATGGTCAAGTGACGTGGACGACACCTGAGCTGGCACCACCTCTCCTAACTACCACACCACACCAACGGGAGGACGTTTCAGCTCTCGACAGATTTAACGTGCATCGCTGCCCTACACGGCGGGTCTTTAGTGGTACTGGGCTCGAACTCGTGACAAGGCAAGCCACCACATGATAGTGAAAGCCATGTGATTCTAACCAATCAATTCAAAAACTCATGTAACGTCATAGTCACACGATAAAATCTATCGTGTTTCCAACTAATCAGTTCACGCGCTCAAGTGTTGCCAAGTTTTGCTCTTTGCAGAAACTTTCTCTTAAAAAGTACATATGCATACAAAATGCATTTTATTTAAAAGTATAAGCATAAAATACGACTTTTTTTTTAATTTAAAAAAATATTTTTGAAGAAATTTTTTTCCCTAACATTTAAACATATACCCAAATATGTAATTTGAAATTTTATCTGAGTTTTACAAACAGAACAAGTACAAACAATTAGTTTAATGTTTGTTTTGAATTCAATGGAAAACACGTGTTTGTTTTTATCATGTGACTTCATGAATCAAGCCTATTGTATTAAAAAATTGCTGAGTATTTTTAAAACCAGTGTTTCATAAGCTACTCTGGTACTGCAACAGACAGAATTAGGTTGTAGAACTAAAAAGAAGCGGTACCTTATATGAAAAAGAATTTACATATGATATAAAATGAAAAAAAAAATAAGTAAGTACCTCTGTTGTACAATGTTGGAATGCGCTAGATATGTTTACTTTTTATGCCATTTCATTCAGAAGCGTTGAATAAACTGTTTTTAGAAAACATCCTCATGTTTAGTGTTCGATTCATAGATGAAACATTATGGCTTCATGTTTAAAAATGCTAATATCAGAGATCCCACTTAAAATAGTGCTGAATGAATGCATATAAAATAACTTGAATTTCCATTTAAATATTTTGCAGACAAAGTCAATATTTTCACTTGCATAGCAATTTCATAATCTTTGTACTTTGACTTGACGTAAAAATTCGAAATAAAATGTTTACTAAGCGTTTTTCAAACTCGTGCGCATACATTTAATAATTCTGAAATCGTCATTTTGCTAAAGTGTTCTTTTATTACAATTCTTCAAAAACTTACTATTACAAAAGACTTATTTTTTCAAAAGCGTTTAAGTTAACAAATACAAGAAAAATCATAAGCCATGATACATAAATAACATTATTTGTAGACTCATTATATAAATTGTAAATTTTCGTGATATACGTACATAGAAATTTTTAGCAGTTAACTGACTGTGTGCGATATTTCCGCATTAGTATAATTCCCTTAAAGATCATTAGGACAATAATTGGGAAATACTAAAAGGAAAATGAACCTCAAACCCTCACGCAACGTCATGAGAAAGTTACGAGGTACTGAGGTACCAGTTCCGGCTGCGGTAGGAATGGTAATGGTCTTGAACTCGTGGCTCGCGTTGTCTAGTAGCAGGATCGAGTACTGTTGCCACTGAAGAACCGCGTCGTAGAAGGGCTGATGCATGTTACATCTGTCTAGGTTAATAGCCTCCCTTTGACGTGGTATGGATGTTTGGAAAGGGGATGCCAGCTCAGTAGTGCTTGCAGCCCCGGAATCCTGAAACCTTAGGGTTTCTTTAAATCCCGAAATCCGGGATTAAAATAACTAATCTTGGTATTTAATTTTTGCCTGAAATAAACTTTAAAATTTTTGTTCTTCAAAATTTTCTAAGAATTTAATTCTCAGAAAATTAAGTTTTTTATGAAGTTTAAAAATTACGGTGAAAATTTTTAAAATAAGCTTTTGACACAAAAAGAAATAATTTTCGTACAAGATGCTATTAAAAGAATCAGAAAAAAAAATTAAATTATTTCGTATACTTCCTCCCCCCTCCCTAATCGAAAAAAAAGGTGTCACAATTTTCAAATTTTTCTTTATATCTTAATTACTACTAAGCAAAAAATAATTTTTTCTCATTACAAATATAATATAACTAATTTCATTTCAATAATTCATCAGAATTTTATTTCATAAAACTATAAAATTGTATGCAATAAAAAACAACTTTATTTATAACTCATTATAAAGAAACATGTTCACAACACAATTTTTTCAGAAATTGCGATTTTGTAATATATATAAAATATTCTTTACAAAACAATATATCATCAATATCAAACAGCTATTTACATATACACAAATGTGTGTTTTTTAATTAATAAAGCTTATAAAATTTTTAATAAAAAACTTAATTTATACTAATAAAAGAATATTAAATTAAAACTTTAAAAAAAAATTTTTTTGTTGAGGAAATAACATTAACTTGAAAAAGTTATATTATTTAAATAACCTTAACATCAAATATATTCAAAAATAAAAAGAATTTTCATGGTTAGCCATATGAAACATATCGTCGGTCTAATTATCAGACTGCGTAACTCCATCTGGGATGCTAATGTGATACAGTAGAGCTAGGCGCCAAGTTGTTGTTTATGTTCGCCAAGATAGGCGTTAATATTACAGTGTAATACATTAATATTACTTTCTGTTTTATTTTATGTTAAAATCTTGCTCTTACCTCTCCTTTCGAAATCTAGTTTTATTATGAAATAAAAAGAAAATAGTGATTACACTGATCGCGAAAGAATAAAGAATAAATTAAAAGCGGAGCGCGCACTGAGGCATAGTGTAGACTAAACAAAAGGGAGAGTTTTGCTTCACCGCTGCTTGGCGTGATTAAAGGAATCGCGCCAAACTGCGCTTAGCGCGTTGCACATCTATATCAAATCAGTTATACCGGTGGAGTTACGCAGTCTGATAATTAAGCCGACAATATCCAATTCTTCCATTCACTAATATTTTGCATGAGATAGCAAAAATAGTTTTAAAAGAAGTAGAAAATTCTGATAATTCAAAGCAATATCAAAGTCTTTTGACCCAAATTCGTGCCAAAAAGGGAACAAAATGAAGAAGAAACAGTTGAAAACGCTCAAGATATATAAATGTGTCAATCTACAAATGTTTTGAAATTTAGAACATAATTTTATTATTCTCAGTCAATTTCAGAGAATCTCTATTTACTCATAAGTTAATGTGACACATTTATATATTGATAAATAAAAAGTATTTATTCTTATTCAAATTTACTTCAATTCAGTAAAAGCTTCTAGATAAATGTTTCATTGTTATAATACATTTTTTAAAAAATAAAAATATTACTGGTGAAACTAATGAATTCTACGGTTGCACAAATACAGAACACGCGCACAAACTTTTTTTACTTTTTGTATGTTTAATAATTTTATTGCTTACTTACATTTGTTATGAATTTATTTATTCTTCAGCAACCATGTGCATCTCAAAGTTCTTATTAGATACTAAATATTTAAATATATATCAGAAAACATAAATAAAATTTAAAGGTTCCATCAGATAACTTTTAACTAACATTAAATATTGATTTTAAGCGTCAGTATTATTACTATATTTAAACACAATCTCAAGTTCTTTGTTTTGATCTTTATAACTTCAGTGATTTCTTATAATCATATTACAGTGGGTGATCGGTTAACGAACAGATCGGTTAACGAACAAATCGGTTAACGAACACTTTCACGAAAGATTTTTGTGATCGAATAACGAACACACACATATTCGGATAACGAAAACTTTCAAGAAAGAATTTTTGTGTTTGGACAACGAACACATATTCGGATAATGAACAAAACGAATTCTAACGAACACTTCTCGGCTCTGAATAAAAATTAATATTAAACATTTGTTATCATTTTGCATACAAAATAAGATCACTGAAAGGAGAAATGTTTAAAGCACGCTTAGTACTGATAATTACTAAATGAAACTTGAAATAACAATGAATTTAAAGGTCATTCAATAATTATTATTATGACTAAAATCAATAAACACTTGAATACTTGAATTTCAATATGAGTATCAATATTTTCTGACAGCTGATAAGTTATAGGCGAGTGGATTTGCTGACATGGCAAATAAATTAAGCGAATTCTTAATTTTTTCAAACAGTGCAGACTATAAAATATAAAGATGCCGATGACGCGCTACCGCCGTAAAAATACGTGAAATATGAGAAACGGACTAAAAATCGTTTTTTTATCCCTCCTGAATTATGTTGCTTACCTTTTAAACTTCAAAGTTATATTGAAAAAAAAAATCCAATAGAATATTCATACACATAAAACCATCAGTTTCGGTTTTGATTTCATTTTTTTTAGGGTCTCCAGAACGAATTAATCGATTTCACATAGAAGTCTATGGTGAATCGATGATCGGTTAACGAACCATTCGGATAGCGAACATAGTCTTGGTTTGATTGATTGATTGAATATTTACGTCGCACTGTTCAGCTACACNGCTGAACAGTGCGACGGACCACGTAATTTTGAACTATGGTCAAGTGACGTGGACGACACCTGAGCTGGCACCCCCCTCTCCTAACTACCCCCCCACACCAAAGGGAGGACGTTTCAGCTCTCGACAGATTTAACGTGCATCGCTGCCCTACACGGTGGGTCTTTAGTGGTACTGGACTCGAACTCGCGACAAGGCAAGCCACGATCCGTTACCTATACCACTCGGCTACCGCGGCCAACATAGTCTTGGAACGGATTATGTTCGTTAACCGATATCACCCACTGTACTACAAAACTTCCATTACGGCGCAATCCAAACTAAATCACCCAGTGACCTTCAACCAGCTTTTAAAAACATCTCCGAAACCGCGTGATTTATTCTCAAAACATGAAACTTCCCGAAGAGAGCTGTAAATTTCCACCTACATAATATTACTCCAAATTACTAATGCAAAGGAAAATAATGTTAACGGCGCTACGTGTGCGTTTTATGATTGAATAACAGCAAGAGCAGTCTATAAAATGTCTTCGGAAGCGTCAACCCAGCTGCCTGTTGTAGGCAATGGATGCATAATTTTTGTATTTGTGAGTGCCAGAAATGGATTTTTTGGCAAGCTCTTCGCTGCGATCGTGAGTAAATGCCGAGTCACCTGCTCAGCAAATAAACTAAAGAAGGGAACCAACTATAATTCGATCGGAGCCTTTGTAGCACGATCTGACACCAGGTGTCACGATGCAATGTTAGCAGCTTCACACTTAAAGTGTAGGCTGCGCAAACGATGCACCAACTCTGTTTGGGCACGCGCTTATCTTTTCCTTGTTTATTCGCTGTAGAAGCTGAGTGGAACAATCTGTTCCTCCTATACTGGCACGTCACCGTGTATGCTAATTAAATTTGTTGCTTCTAAAAGTTGAAAAATCCTTCCTTGTGGAGCAGTGACTATTGTTTGATTTCTGAAAAATATTTTACTTTTGATGGAAAATGTTTGTGCAAGGGAAAAGCTGTCTTCTTGCTGGGAAAGAAATACGATGCTGGAAATATTGAAAAAGAATACTCCAGAACGGGAATCGGTTTTGAGAAGTGAATAAATTTTAAAAATTTCGTTGGTCATTTTATTTATTTTATTTTTTCCCTTGAGGGGATTGACTACGGTCGGATTCACAATTTTGGAAAAGAGTATAAATGATTAACGTTTTTGATAACTAGTGTCATTAGATTTATAATATAAAGCGAAAATCGCTTAACACGAAACTGAAGGGAGTGAAATATATGAAAAAAAAGTTTATTAGAGTTTATTTTATTTACATACATATGTATATATGTCTATATTTAATAAAAATCAATGAACGAATACTCCAGAACGGGAATCGGTCTGAGAAGTGAATAAATTTTTAAAATTTCGTTGGTCATTTTATTTATTTATTTTTTTTTTCTTGAGGGGATTGACTACGGTCGGATTCACGATTTTGAAAAAGAGTATAAATGATTAACTTTTTTGATAACTAGTGTCA
>BMAV01017824.1:0-20325 GCA_019973955.1 Trichonephila inaurata madagascariensis | reverse complement strand
TTTTTTTTTTAAAAGTGTTCCTAAAAGCAAAACATTATACTTTGGAGAAAAAGTGAAAAAGTTAAACATATATAAACGTTTCTTTATATTTTTGTCAATTACTTTTTTTCATAGTTTAAGGTTATTTTATCAATGAACAAATAAGTGTCATAAATTTTTACATTCAGAGAAATATGCACTTTTTTTAATACTAAAATTGAAAAATCGATTTTTTGAATGTGTATGATGTCCTGGTTCTCTTAATATGATTTAAGAAGGTTTTATTAAAAAAATACACTCGCGCATTTCGTATACACACACAAACGCACGCGCACACGAATGTATGTATTGATCAAATATCTGTTGAAATTTTTTAACTGAAATAAATACAAACGGAGGGTGATTCTCATAAAAATTTGAATTTAATAAACTTTCAATTTAAGTTATCAAAAGAAAAATGTTTAAAAATTGAATTATATCTATTTATAAAATAAATTTTTTATAAAATGATTTGTTTAAATAAAAAATTCTGCACTATTTTGTTTAAATAAAGAGCACCTATTCTACAGCAATCAAATCTCTAGTAATTTAATCAACATTTTGAAGTTTTCTCTTATCTTAAATATATTTAGCTAAATAGATGTAGACATTTAATCATTCCATTCATATTTTATTCATAATCTAATACTTTAAATTCCTAACGTTTGAAATTGAAGTCATACGCGCTAAATTTGTTTTCTTATTAAACTTCTAGAAACAAGCTTTTTAATCACATTAAAAGATCTTTTTTCATCCTATTTTTTTGCTTACACTTTTTTTTCAGGGAAGGATATACTTTGAATGTCAAAGGCAATCACATTTAAGCTCCAAAAATATATTGAGGAAGCCTGAATGATTTATCAAAGAGTTACACGGTATTTTTTTTTCGTTAAAAAAATGTTGTTTTACCGACTATTTCGCTCATTAAATTTTCATTTAAAAGTTAAATTAAATTCTTTTTGACAGATTTTTCATCTAATATGCATAAAAAGAGGAAAGTTTAATTTAATTTTTTTATGCTAGGGAGATAGAGAAAGAAATATGGCTTCCAAACGAAATTTAATAAATTGTATGTACAGAATAAAATGGCTTGATAAATACTCAAACTAATTATGTACTTTTTTTTTCTTTTATGAATGCTGTTTTCTCTAGTCATTTTGACCCTTATTTAACTTCGCTCGTTAATAAATGATCACAAATATGTTATTCTGTTTCTCATAGAGTATAATTTTAAATGACTTTCGGTGCATATTTTGATGGGATTAAAATGAATTTTCAATGCATGCATTAAATTCGCTATTCTATACAAAATCAACAGCCAACGAAATTTTAATTAATTACTTATAAAATATGAAAGGAAATTTAAAAAATTAAATTAACCAAATGACTTAAGTTCTTAAACTTAACTCAGCGGCACGGCATCCAATGAGGGACAAGGCCTACTGTGCCCAACTCAATATACGCGACTCGGGGCCCTTAGGTGCATAGCAGATGTTCCGGTCAGGTGGTCTCAGTCTGACGCGAAAACCTCCAGTGTTAAGTTCCCATGCAAGCTTGGTACTCATTTTATCAACCGATTGAAGGGTTGAAAAGCTTAGTCAAACTTGCCCACTCCTGTGTTTGAACCTCGGACCTTTAGTGCGCAAGCGCGGTGCTCTAACCACTCAGTCGCTGGGTTTTGACTTCAGATCTTATTTTTGATTATTTTATGGTCGTAATTGCATTCTGATTTATGAGACCGCAGTAACTTAGTGGTCAAGTGAGTGAGTGAATATTAACGTCGCACTCTGTTCAGCTACACGAGGGCTTTGGGCGACGGACCACGTAATTTTGAACCATGGTCAAGTGACGTGGACGTCACCTGAGCTAACAGCTCTTCTAACTACCTCACCACCCAACGGGAGGACATTTCAGCTCTCGACAGATTTAACGTGCATCGCTGCCCTACACGGCGGGTCTTCTGTGGTACTGGGCTCGAACTCATGACATGCCTGCCATGATCCGATACTTTGACCACTAGGCTACCGCAGCCCTAAATTAGTGGTCAAGATAATGGATTCATGGCTAGCGTGTGTCATGAATTCAAACCTCTGAACACTCGCCGTGTGGAGAATGCCGCTGCACGTTAAATCTGTCGATGCTCAAACGTCCTCCAGTTGGTGTGGAAAGGAAGTTAAAAAAACGGGGTGAAAGCTAAGGTGCAATCCTCATCACTTAAACATGGTTCAAAACTACGAGGTCTGCTGCCAATAGTTCTCGTGCAGCTTTATAGTGTGACGTTAACATAACTCTCGCTTTCATTCTGATTTACTGATTCTAAAACTAAATTAAACTCAGTGGTGCAACAGCTTATGAAATGAAATGGCCTTCTGTGCCCATCTCATTTTTCATGACCTTTGGCACTGAGGTGCATGAGCAGATATTCCGGTCAGGTGGTCAGTCTGATGAGAAATCCCCAGTGTTTGGTTTCCTAGTGTTAGTTCCAAGATTTATCGACTCACTGAAGGGATGAAAGGCTGAATCACCCTTGCCCAGCCCGGGATTTGAACCCCAGACCTGTCTCGAGCAAGTACTACCACTCACCCGCTGGGCTTCGATTAACTGATTCTACTTCTAGCAAAATCCACTTGGGCGCATTAATTTAATGGTCATGGTCAAGAATTCATGGCGGTGTTATTTCTGTTCATTCATGGGATCGAGTCCTATTGCTACTGAAGACGAGCCGCATATAGGAGCTGATCTGTCAAGCTCAAAGTCATCATGTTGGTGTGGTATGGAAGTTTGGAGACTGAAGTGCTATCTCAAATTTCGTCCTCGTCTCATGACCGAGGATGAAAATTGCAAGGATCGTTGTCAATAGCTCTCGAGTTACAATTTTAGACAGAGGTAGACTTTAATTTCTCTTTGAAAAATTGATTTATAAACACTTAAAGGCTCACAGGACCCTTAACAGCTATCCATGTACTCGAAAAAATCACATCCTTCTTCAAACCAATATAACTTAACAACAAAACAAAATAATAATTTGAAATTTTTGCCACATGATAGTCATATACATTTACAATATTTCTCAAATTTTCAGAGAATTTGAGAAAAAATTAAAAAAGTTATAAGGAAATAAAAATTTGACAATTTTTCAAAAATATAAAAATTTGTATTTTACACCGCGCAGGATTATGAAGTACAAATTGCATCAAAATTTACAAATTAATTTTACTTGGTATAAAAATGTTCACCTTTGAAGTTATACATACTTTTAAAAAATTTAGAGGGAAAAGAATATTTTTTAAATACAATTTTAACGAAAATTTTAAAATTTTAAGAAAAAAATTAATTAAAATTCAAATAAAAAAATTCTATTAATTTTTTTTAAAATAGATGTATAAGGTATGAAGAGCCTTATTTTGAACACGTGTATTAAATTTCAAATTGACATCATAAATAGTTTCTGAGAAATCCTGCGCGGAAGATAAAATTTTTTGTTTCGAGAAAAATGAAGTTAAAGATAAAAAAGAGATAGGGTTTTCATTTAAATTTCACTACTTATTTCTCAATAACTTCGGAAGTTTTTACAGTATCAACACAATTTTGGTACCAAAATATTCAGAAATATTGAGACATTAACATATATTTTTTTTCAAAAAATTGAAAAATGTGCATTTTAAGAGTCCTGTGAGGTCTTAAGGGACTTGATATATTTATGTTTTTTACTGTAAATATTTTTACTGTTTTTTTTCACAGACAAATCATCCAACTTATTACGTATGACACAATTTCTGGTGGCCGCAATAGCCAAATGGTCATGATCACGAAATCGTACTTGGTATGTCACGAGTTCGAATCCTAATGCTACTGAAAACCAGCCATGTAAAAGGGCTAATGCTCGTTAAATCCGTCGGGGCTCAGAGTTCTCACGTTGGTGCAATGTAGAGTGAATATTAACGTCGCACTATTCAGTTACTGGTGGGCTTTTGATGACAGACCTCGTAATTTTGAACCATGATCAAGTGACGAGGACGACCCCTGAGCTGTCACCTCCCTCTCCCGACTTCCACACCACACCAAACAGAGGACGTTTGATCCTTGACATATTTAACATGCAACTCCTATACCGGCCATGTAGAGACCCCTCTACATGGTCGGTTTTCAGCGGTACGAGGCTGTAACTCCTGACACGCCCACCACGAAGCCGTTACCTTCACCACTGACTTTTGTGGCTACAGGTTTGGTGTGGAAGCTTGGAAAGTAAAGTTCCAGCTTAAGATTCGTCCTCGTTACTTGGCAGAGGTTCAAAATAATGAGATTGTTACTTTGAAGTGCGAAGTTAATAAGCTTTCATTCTAGCGAATCCATGTTCATTCCCACAATTTATTTCAGTAAATATGTAAAGAAAATTAAAGAATTCCGTTTTAAGAGTATATAATGGCGTTACTTGGGGCATACAAAAGGAGAGAGTAGTGTTTTTAATTATTGTATTTCCTAGACAGACACAGAGAGAGAGGGAGTACCTCAAGCGCTCTTGTAGCTACCATGAGGATTTAACTTGAAGTATCGGGATTTTAGTCTTAAAATAGTTTATAACTTCATGAATCGATTAGTTTAAGTTGCATTTCCTATTAGAAACATACAAAGCCACTTAACTAAAATTTGTATATTTAGTACAATCATATATTCTAAAAACTTATACAGTTTTACAGTTTAGATACGCTTTCAATTTAGGCAATTAATGAGTGTGTATAAAAGATAATTATCCTTTCATTGTTATTCTCTAAAAGCTTATACAGTTGAAATCCCCTATTAATTTATGAAATTAATCAGTACAAAAGATAATTATTTTTATTATTTTTTTTTACGAATAGCCGAATTCACGCACCCCCGCCCGCAAATTATTTGCAACATAACTGAATAATTTCATGCATATATTTCAAAAAAACAATTCAAAATTACCAAAAAGGCTTTTCTTCTATTATTGTAATGGATGCTTATGAATTAGTTGGGATTTTTTATCTTTTAATAATCCAAATGACAAATTCCAAGGATACTTGAAAAAAACTATCTAATGATTAATCTAAAGCACTTATATCACATTGCGAATCACAAACTCTTAATAAATGATATTGAACTATAATTAACTTAAACAATAAAAGAAATGATTACTAAGGAAGGATTGGTTAAATTAAAATAAAATTAACAAAACTGATCTGATGACATCACATTACATACATTTTCAATTGACTTAGTCTATTTTCACTGCTTTCAAAATGTGTGTACAATATTTAAGATATTATAAAATGTGGCAAAATTTTATTGAAAAGTAAAATCTCCTTAGAAATATCTTCTAGATTATATCTGTACATCATAGTATTATTTCAAAATTAGATATCTACTTGATTCGCATCAAATTTTTCAAATTTTAAGCTATATATCTTGTATAAGAAATAGATGGCGTTATTTTAAAAGCGGTGTTGTGTAGTTGTATCTCCAATTGTGTGGAGGATTTAAGAGTATGGTAGTAGAGAAGAGTCATGTTTGTGAGTTGAGTTGACTTTGGTGTTTTATGGTGCAAGAGCCAGTTTTGGCTATACTGCGCCAAACATTCACAGGTTTGTGGACTGGACGGGAAAAGAAGAAATTGGATGACAAGATGGAGGGTCGAAAATAGAGAAGGATCACTGGGGTACCCCGGTGTCGTGACACCCATGTTTACCAAAGATAGTAAACCCCTTGGGAAAAGGAAAAGATCACTAGGGTACCTCGGGATTCTGACACCCGTACCCACCTAAAGAAGGTGAGCCCCCTGAGGGGTCATGTTTGTGAGGTTGTTATCAGGTGTGAAGCAGTTTAGCGTTAATAGTTGAAAAATAAAGTTATTTTTTTATCAAAAAGTTGTCGTTAATTTTAGATAGTATCAGCATCCCCCCCATATATGTTCTGAATTGTTCAAAATGTTTTGCGCGTATCCATTGAAATTCAAAAATAAATAAGATAAATGTAGTGAAAAGTGAAAATTATAAAAATTCAAATGTAATACTTTAATTGTGCAATTAAAGGCAATTAGTTTTATTGTTTACGAATCGATTTTTCCAATAGACACATAATATAACAAGCAACTTTTTTTTGGTACATCTGGATTAAGATATCTTTTATTTACAAACTTTTTATATGCCCTGTCTTGTTGATATAAATGCTTTACAATAAAACTTAAATATTTCCACGTATCTAACAATCTGAATGTTAAAGCAAATTGGCCTATTTAACGGAAAAAAAATGATTACAATATGGAATTTTACTGCACTGAGAAAAGCTAAATCACTTTGCTACGGAGTAACTGCATTCAAGGGCATTTAAAATCTATCGAAGCCGGTGTAAATAAATTTTGATAATACTTCAGCATAAAAACATGTTAAACGGCGAAAGAAAGATTCTTTCAGAAATGTTAATTCCCCCCCCCAAAAAAAAACCCAACTTTTTACTTTTTTTATTATATTTCTGATTTTATATATTTAACTAGTTAATTGAGGCGCCCCGTTTGCAAGCTCGCAACTATGCTAGTCATGGAAATCTCGAGCGATGACAAGTAAACTCGTCTATCATAAAGTATCGTTTTTAAAATATTGGATCAAAAAGATGGGTATATTTTATAAAATTGCCAATTTTATCAGTAATACTTATTTATTTGGTTAACATAAACATATATTACATACATATTACTGGTTTATGTATACAAAGCCATGGGTGACTAAACCTGAAGGAGTCCTATTATAAATCAACTTTCCAACTTTTGCCTTTGCCCTTTTTAGGCTATCATCTTAAAAACACTCATTGCATATAAATAAATTCGTTATGCGAACTTATACGCTGTTTCAGCTAGTGCGTACCGGCGCGCATGAGTTAATCTTAAATTTCTCATATTTTTTTTATTTGTTTGTTTGTTTTACTCCGGTCCAGCCTCACAATATTCTAAACTTCTTGAAATTCGAGAATATATATATATATTTTTCTTAAAAATTACAATTTAAATAGCCAATGGTCAGTACTTTTTACGCATGACAAGTATACTCGTAATGACACAAAATCCTGCAACTTCTCCATGACGAGTATACTCGTCAATAAAAGTTAACTGGTTAATATTAACTGGATTTGCTAAAATCTAATTATTGACCGAAACAAATATTAATAACACCATAGCTTTCAATAAAATCCAAGACAAATTTCGGTTAGCCATCGATCCATCACCTCATTCTTTTTTTCTTTCTTTTTTTTTCACAAATATCTCCCTCTTAATCATTACATTAGATCCACCGAAAAGAACCCCATTCCCAATTACCCTGAGTCCTTTCCAGCTTGAGGCAATCCTGCCAAAGTGACCATTCCCCGCGATTCTTCCCCGATAGTAGAAGTAGGCCATATCAAAATGGACCTCTCCCGCTATTTGCGTGCAAACCCCTTCCCCTATCAAGGGCCAGGAACGCCGGGAGAGGTCTTCTGCTCATTCCTCGTTTCCGCTGAAAGGAACGCTCACATCTCATCAATTCCAGCCTTCTCCGTCCCTTAACAGATTGCATGCCAGGTAGGCAGCGGGCTCATAGAGAATCTCTCTTTCTCTCTCCCCTTTCTTCTGTGGAGGAAATTGCAGCCCGTTGTCCATTACAGCGTCCATGTCTGAGTTCTTGAAGCGAGAAATTGCCTTGTAGCTTTTAGTGGGCACCCCTGGGTGCCACCCCCTCCCTAGGGGGGGAAGATCCGAATGGGGGAGCGTGCGCAAACTAATTTGGGGAGGATTGGGGTGGCTCTCTCTTTTCTTTCTTCTTTTTGTTTTTGGGGTTCGTTTTAATCCTTTGGTAACTAGCTGTACAGATCGTCTGTTGGAATCGGTCCCACCAGGATGGGAAGGTTGTTCTTCCTCTGGTATAATTGCTAAGAGCATTCTCTTGTTAAGAGAACGGAGACATCCGAGTGATTGTTCCAATGTCGTCGAAGGCATTAGTGTCTGGAATGTCTCGTAGTATTAATCATGGTATCAGTTCTTCTGGGCATTATTTTATTTTTAGTTTTTATTAATTTAGTATTTTAGTTGGGAATAAGTCTGTTTTTATCTTCGTCGAAATATTTCGGTGTTAAATTTGAACTAGTCGCCTTGCTGAAACGCTGATATGTACCATAATTGCGAATGGAATATTTGTACTTCGGAATTATTTTATATTTCTAAGAATATTGCCTAACTTACAATTATCTGGTTTTATTTTTCTAATCTGTTTCATGTCGATTTTACTTCTAATATGATCATGAAGTATTATTACATAATGTTGGAAGTAATACAACTTATTGTCTATGCATGTGATTGTATATTTATACAGTGATTGAAAATAAGCATAAAATAGTAAAATTTAAAGTTAATAAGAATGTTACTTATTTAAATTATTCACTATTCTCATAATTATATTCTTCTTAAAGATTATTTGAAAATTATCTCATAAAAATTTTCAAAATGATCTTTTGCATACGTAGTTTTCTATTTTCTTTACATTTAGAAGATTAATAGGGAATTGATATATTCAGTTAAAAAATATATAATTTCTATATAAACATAAAATATTTCGGTACTTAAATATTATTCCGTCGGCCAATTTCGTCAAATAAGAAGAGGTCGCCAAATCCGCGATAAATAGCCAGTTGTGGAAACTGTTCCCGCGCACTTTCTAACACAATATTAATAAAGATGGCAGCATTTGGCGACATTTATTTTAACTGATGTTGTCTTTTCTCTTGGTGAAATTGGTTCACAGTATAATGCATAGATACTAATATTTCGTAAAAACTATGGCAAAAATAAAATACGGTAAAATACAATATTTAAAAAAAGAAGCTTAGAAGAGTTTAAGTACATCAAATATATATGTATAATTACAGAACTGAAATAATTAGAAAATGTACTATCAACCAAACTCATCAATTGAAGGTACTTTTGATGATTTCTGGACCCAAAGAAAATTTAATTATTTTGGTATTTATTTTTTCAGTTCCTACTATTAATGCACTCTCTCCCTATATATATATATATATTTATTTTTACATATATCTTGTTCAAATTTTAATCGTTAATAAAATACTTTCTGTTCATCCACTGAAGTTCAAATACATTTTTCAAACTTATAGTGGATGATGCTTGATGCTGATAAAGTTTTTTTCAAATATTAATTCATTAATTAAATTTTATTTTTTAATTTTGAAATTTATTCTGCGTTATTTCTGATAAAGTTAGAACTAGGACCAACTGATGGTGCCAGTAAGTTTTTCTAACAAGTTTTTTCTTGGCTTCAAATATATTTTTTTAAACTTATAGTGGATGATGCTTGAGGATATTAATTCATTAATTAAATTTAATTAACTAAAATAAAATTTTCTTTGTTGACCCAAGTAAAAATTAATTAAAATATATATATATATATAACGGGTACTCTCTCTTACTCTCAAAAATAACACCGGCGGCTAGCTCAAATAATTTTAATTGGTTGTACTTTCTAATTGAGCACACAGTTACAAATACATAAAATAAAACCCAGTTAACCTTTATACAAATACTAAGGGGTTGGCGAGGGCAGACATTGGCATGTCCTTTCTTCACCGAGGAGGCAGGCTGACTCTCGCACGTCCTTCCTTCACCGAGGTAGCAGTTAGACTCCTTACTTGTTCATACGGCCAGGAGAGGGCACTCTATTACCATTCGTTACATATATATATTTTTTTATGTTACTTATTTTGTATAATTTAGAAAGATATATTATGCATTTCATTTAAATAAAAATTATACTATGTAAAAGATGATATAGTATTTATTTTATACTAAATGTGCAATTATATGATTTAAAAAACTGAATAAAAATAAAATATTATTTACATTGCTTATTATAGAAAACTAATGAAAAGCTATTGCTTACTTTATCTCTTGCGTAAAACAGGATTTTCGAAGGTCCAAAAAAATATTACTTTCCTTTCACATTTTTTTAACATCTCGCTTCAGTTTCGCTGTCCAGTTTTTGTTCTTGATCACATTGCCGGAAATATGTTTTTTAGCATTTTAAAATCTTGCGCTTCATTGTCTTTTCCGATAGAGAGATTACCATGGATTTTTGTGATCGTTGAGTTCATGGTTGTATAGTAATCTGTTCAAGCTAAGTTTATGATCCGTTCAAACATCAGATACAGACACCAAAATCAATAAATGGGATGTCTTTGCGCATTATCACTTTTTTTTTATTTATTCTGATTTCATAATATTGTTAGGGATTAAAAAGTCTCTAAACACTAATCTTTAGCTAATCCTGTATGACGTTATGATTAGAATCAATGAACTATCGGGAAAAAAAACTAAAATTTACTAGGATTTTTCATTTTTTAATTACTAGTTCTTGGTGAAGGTCCACGATAAATTACTAGCTATGAAGCGCGGCCGCGGTAGCCGAGTGGTATAGGTATCGGATCGTGGCTTGCCTTGTCACGAGTTCGAGCCCAGTACCACTAAAGACCCGCCGTGTAGGGCAGCGATGCACGTTAAATCTGTCGAGAGCTGAAACGTCCTCCCGTTGGTGTGGTGTGGTAGTTAGGAGAGGGGGTGCCAGCTCAGGCGTCGTCCACGTCACTTGACCATGGTTCAAAATTACGTGGTCCGTCGCCAAAAGCCCTCGTGTAGCTGAACAGTGCGACGTTAATATTCAATCAACTAGCTATGAAGCAATATAGTCAACTAACAATTGAATTGATATATTGATTGTTTATTTGCTAACTGTGAACAATTTACAACAACCTACTGGCCACGGTAACCGACTGTTCATGGTCACGAACTCGTGGCCAACGTTGTTCATTCGTGGTTTTGAGTCCTTGTGTCATTTCAGACCCACCGTGTATAAAGAGGTTGATGCATATTCAATTTGTCGAGCCCATCACATGTTGATGGGTTGTAAAACTTTAGAGAAAAAACAGCTCAAGTGACATATTTTGTCCTTAACCATGGTTAAAAATTACGAGATCCATCGCCAATAGACCCTCGTGTTGCTTCAGAGTACGACGTAAATTAAAATCAAATCAAATCCAGCAATCATTTTTTTTCTTTTGTCCATCGCAAAGTCCAATTGGTGCAGCCAACAAGCCACTGATTGATTGATTGAATATTAACGTCGCACTGTTCAGCTACACGAGGGCTTTTGGCGACGGACCACATAATTTTGAACCATGGTCAAGTGACGTGGACGACACCTGAGCTGGCACCCCCCTCTCCTAACTACCACACCACACCAACGGGAGGACGTTTCAGCTCTCGACAGATTTAACGTGCATCGCTGCCCTACATGGCCTGTCCTTAGTAGTACTGGGTTCGAACTCGTGACAAGGCAAGCCACGATCCGATACCTATACCACTCGGCTATCGCGGCCACGTCAATAAGCCACAGTCGGAAGATGAGCTTGACACCTGAATTCAGAGCCGCTTTTCCACTTAGGCACACTAGGCACGTGCCGAAAGCGCAAAAGATTTGGCGGCGAAAAAAAAAAAGAGAGAAAATTAAAATGACAGCGAATGAACCACCGCCTAGTGAATCATATATGCGTTGTGTTTGTGGGTGTTCGTGCACGGAACTATGTAAAACATCTACTATGGAAAATGTAAAGCTTAACAGTTTAATGTTGCTATGCACTCAAAATGATATTGTGATGTAGATTGATTACAATGATGTCATCAACCATTTTGCAATGATCAAAGCTTGAAAAAACCCTTTAATGTACAAGTACAAAGACAGTGACTCAACAAAGAATAAGGATGTCTAAAAGTAAAAGATAGCAAAGTGATAAGCGATGATAATTAACAGATTGATAGCAGTTCATACAAGAATGTATACTCTTTACTATAATTGCAAACGATTTCATAAATTTACTGTACTAATTCACAAAAGGGTGGGTGGTCCATGACGCCGTAAGGAAAGAAATAAACAAGAGTGGCCAAACCATGCTACTATTATTTTTTTATGCTGCCGGTTGCCAGTCCGGAATACGGCGGGTTAATATTTGGCGGATAATGATTGATTGAATATTAACGTCGCACTGTTCAGCTACACGAGGGCTTTTGGCGAAGGACCACGTAATTTTGAACCATGGTCAAGTGACGTGGACGACACCTGAGCTGGCACCACCCTCTCCTAACTACCACACCACACCAACGGGAGGACGTTTCAGCTCTCGACAGATTTAACGTGCATCGCTGCCCTACACGGCGGGTCTTTAGTGGTACTGGGCTCGAACTCGTGACAAAGCAAGCCACGATCCGATACCTTGACCACTCGGCTACCGCGGCCACTTGGCGGATAATGAAAAGACTAACCAAAAAGCAAAAACAAAAAAAAAAAAGATTAAAGGAAAATCTCTCTCAAACCAAAACTGCCAAGGTAAAAACAAAAGGAGGTGGCACTCTGGAAATAGTAGGGGGGGGGGCGTAAAAATTTGAAGTGCCTTGAGCACCACTAAGGGACCTGTCAGATTTTTGTCTGCCCTGAATTGTCAGACAAAAATCAAGACTCTGAACGTGCATCATTCACACACTCTACAGATAAAACATGAGTTGAAAGAATGGTTCGAGACTAGATTTTGATTTACGTCGCGCTTTAAAGCTCGTGGTGGACCGAGTAATTTTAAATGACTTCCGAGTGACAAAGACAACACCCGATCTGACACTCTATCCTAACTTCCCCAACATGTACACGTGGGGGACTTGAACCATGACGAATTTTTCATGCGTCAGCTCCTCTACACTTCGGGTCCTCAGTGGCACTAGATTTCGAACCTGTGACTAGATTTCGAACCCTAGAACCCTAGATTTCGAACCATGAACACTCGACAAACGAATAGAATGAGCATCTCAACTAAAACACTACCCCTCGATGCTAAAACCATTTGGTGGTAGCCAAATGGATATCTTAACCCTCTACCACCATTCTGTTCAATATATTGCCCATGCAAACTTAACAAGAAGTTGCGTTTGTATTATTTTCCTGGGTAGTTTTTGGTGAAATTCAGATTTGTCGTAATAATAGCTTCAAGTTGTATTTTTACGTGAGCACAAGTACCAAATAACCACAGTTCTTGTAATTTTGAGTAATGGTTTTATGATGAGTTGATGTCTAATTTGGATCCCCAAACACCCACGTTATAAAGATCGAAACTTGAATCCACGTCCCTTTGCCGATTTTTCTGCTCAATATTAGGTTCATGTAGAGTTCTAATGTATGTAAAATCTGCGCATATGATATTTACAGTTATAATTAATGTTTTGCTTAACTAATAGTTTGGTTATATTAACGTCACAACTCAGTGTTGGTTATTAACGTTACACAATTATGACATGTCTCATAATTGTGAATTACAGTCAAATGAAGAGAATGACAACTGAGCTGGCACCCCACTCTACAAGCTTCCTTACGATATTAACGGGAGGACTTTTTGATGATGATGATGATGAGTTTGGTGTTTTATGGCGCAAGAGCCAGTTTTGGCTATACTGCGCCAAACATTCATTAGGTCTGTGGTCTGACGGAAAAGAAGAAAAAGGAGAAAATTGATGACAGATAAGGGGCGAAAAATTTAGGGATCATCAGGGGACCCGGGGCGTGACACCCGTGTTTACCCAAAAATAGTAAACCCCTTGGAAAAGGAAAAGATCACTAGGGTAACTCGGGATTGTGACATCGTACCCACCTAAAAAGTGAGCCCCGAGGGGAGGACTTTGAGCCTTTGCTTAAGTGCATCGGCCCTTGTACATGGTGGGTCTTTAGAGGCACCAGGACTCGAACTCATGATTCGATATAAACAACGCCGTCTACGAGTTTTCGCCTATAAAAGTGATCATTATTATTATAATAATAATTATTATTTTTGTCTCTACATTGATAACATACCTGTGTTGAGACAAATATTATTCAACTCAACAAAGAAAAATATAATAAAATTATAGAACATTATATTTTGAAAAGTAATCTATAAAGAAACAAAAATGTAATAAAATTATAGAACATTATAATTTGAAAAATAATTAATTTTTAAAATGAATTTCATAATTTTATATTTAGGCATTTGTAATTTACTATATTTTATATTTTATGTAACTAACTGTATTTGTATTTGTAAATCTGGAAACAATTTCTTGTAACCTTCTTCAGATTACCCGATTGGCAACAGTTTTGATGCTAGCTCAGCCTAATGGAATAAACGTACTCTTCGAATTCTTTGAAGCAACTTTCTCTATTTTTTAAATTTATGAACAAACGTTCATAAACCAAAAGATAGTTGATCTACATTGGAAGTTTAAATATCTTTCCGAGTAATTTTGTTTAAAATCTGCAAATGTTGTGTTTTTGTCGAACAAATACTGTTTAATCAAGGTCAAAAATATGGAAAATAATATTGCTCTAAACCTATAATCGTATCCCTATTAAACTTTCAACACTCATCTGTTTAAACAAATTTAATTTCTGTTAAATAAAACACGGACAAGTCATTAGGGCAGCACGTTCTAAGGAAAATTCAACGTGTTCATAGAATTTTCTCCATTTCCGAGTAAATCGAAAATTTGATGCAAAATTTTTTCTTTCAGTTTTTTACAAAACGTTCATATTTTCCCGAAAGAATTTTAAACTTTTTAAAACTGATACGTTTCTCTATTCTCTTAGCTTAGAATTTCACGATTATAGACTCAAAAATTTTAAAAAAAAAATTTTTTTTTAATTTTCGTGACCTGAGTTAGAGAGTTTTATCAACATCACACTAGAAAACAACACAAAATCTATTGGCGACGAACCTTGAAATTTGAAGCCATTGTCAAGTGACGAGGACGACATCAGCGGGACCCTCCAAATTTCCCACCATCAACGGAGGATTTTTGACCTTGAAATAAGGGAGGCCCTTTTACACGGGGCCACTCTTTTGCCTAAAAGAACTGTTAATCGTGCTCCGCCTGAGATTTTCTTCTCATTTTCCCTATGTTCCCCGAGTATTTCATGTCCTTGAACTCGCGGTCAACGTTGTCGAGTTGTGGGTTCGAATTCTGCTGAAACTGTAGACGAGCTATGTATAGGGACTGATGTACGTTGAATCTATCAAGGCTCAAAAATGGTGAATATTAACTCGCACTTTTCAGCTACAGAGGGGCTTTGGCGACGGCCACGAAATTTTTAAACATGGTCAAGGGTGGAGAACCTGGTGGACCCCTATCCTAATACCACAAAAGGGGGACGTTTGAGCTTGAAGTCGTCATTGTCCCCCCACGGGGGTCTTTGGGTACGACTCGAACTCGGGCAAAACCCGACGATCCGATACCTTGACCACTCGGGTACCGTGCCCCCCCAATCAGGTCAAAACCTTTTTTGTTGGGTTGGGGTGGAAGTTTTGAGGTGATCCAGTTCAGTATTGCCCCTATTTACCGAAGCCTTTCGGTTCCTGGGGTGCTTATAAACCTCTTCCTTACTCATAATTCAAACATTCGCAATTATTTAAGAGTTAAAGTGTTACCGAACCAAAAATTCCATTTCTGCTCATTTTCTTCTCCTATCAACTTTGACTGCGGCAGCCTAGTGGTCAAAGAAACGGACTTGTGGCTGGCGTGTCGGAACTAGGCGAACCACGGAGGCGCGGCCGTTAAATCGGCGGCTCAAACGTCCCCCCCATTGTGGGGTGGAAGTTGGGCGGAGGGTTCCACTCAAGGGGTCGTCCCCGTCACGTGACCCGGGGTTTAAATTTGGGTTCGTCAGCAATAGTCCGCCGCAGCTTTCTATTGAGACTTTAATTTTGTTCTTTTCCTCTCATTAACTTTGTTATTAAAAAAGATAGTTCAAATAATTTGAAGTGTATTTCTTTTGTGGTGGGGTTTTTTTCTTTACACGTAAATTGACGGTAAACCGATTTTTAAAGAGATTTCTTATATATCATAATTTATACGCTACGTAGGAGTTTGCAGAAAAGGTAAAATGCTTTTCATACTTCTGTATTTATTGCTTATTTGCTATTATGTATGTATTACTGTAATTTAAAATGCACTGTTTTGAAGGTATTACCGGGGTTCCCCCCTAAACCACAACAAAAACCCAACTATTTTAGTTTTTTTGGGAAACGAAAAAATTTCAAACCTGCCTTAAAATTTTGCATGAAATCATTAAAATGTCCTTATTTGCTTTCATATATTTAAACTTGAAACTCAAAAGAAAAACAAGAAATACATAAACTGCATTTTTTAGTATTGAAGAATTTTCAAAATATAATATTCTTTCAGTCTTAATTCTATTTTATAATAAATTATATTGGCCTATTTTTTTTCCCTTCTTTTTCTTTTGTGGCCCAAAGAAGCATGCTCATCATTGGAATTGGAAATAGCATGTTTTAACGTGTCTCCTATTTCTGTTTGAATCTTTGTTTCCTAACATACAGATATAGTTTAATATTTCATTTATTTTTAATGGCACGTGGGATTTAACTTCAAATGTCTTACATAAAAATTTAGTATTTACTCAATGTTTCTGAATTTTAAAGATGTAACATGATAAAAAAAAATTTCGGGTTGCATCCACAATTTATATTGGCATTCAGATATTTTTCTACTTGAAAAACTTAAATATTATGATCATGCCCTTTTATATTAGACGAAAATAGCTTTTAAAAATTAAATAAAATCTTAAATAATATGATTAATTAAATGCGAATTTCGTTAATTTAACAAGAAGCAAATCATTTTTCAGAGTATTACGAGAAGTTATTTTATTGTCAATAAATCTGTAGAAGGATAGATAAATATTTAAGCAATCTATAATTTACGGTCAAAAATTTATTGTTTTTGTACTGCTTTCAAAATCCCCTTTTTTGAGTAATATATTATTTGAGTTTTTTAGTCTTCACTCTGTGTTTTGTCTGACTAAATTAATTTATTATTATATCAGTAAAATGAAATATTGATGACTAATCACCTATTTTCGATCTTAATTTATGTCGCATTGTGAAGCGGCAAGAAAGTTATTTGAAATGGACCTCGTAATTCTGAATTCCGTTCTAGAGACAAAGACGATTTCTGAGCTGATACACTTCTTCTCTAAACTTCGATACCACATTAACGTGAGGACTTTCAAGCCTCGATAGATTTGTGCATCAGCGCCTCTACACGGCGGGTTTTCAGTGTCATTAGGTTTCTGACCTATGACTCGATCATGACGTGCCATGTCTTCGTGACCATGACCACTCGGCTACCACGATCGAGAGGTCATGGCCATGGTCAGCCACTTCCTAATTTCGAATAAAAATTATCCGGTCATGATTGTGAATATCGCGTTCGTTCGAATATCGTTCACAAAATTATTTTCTCTCACCCTCTCTCTTTAGAAATTATCAACCATGTTTAATGTGGAAAGAATAGACTAAAATATTAAGTACTGCTTCGAAACATATCTTAAAATGTCGGACTACTTTATGAGCTAGAAATTTAAAGAAAATATCGATATTTTTTTATTTACCCAAAAAAGTTTTCGAATTAGCAACCTAAAACTGCTTTTTATTTTAAGTTACAAAACATAGAAATAGAATTATAAGCGTTTTCATGAGGCTGTGGGTAGCCTAGTGGTTAGAGCATCGGACTTCAGACCTGGGGTTCGATGCCCGTGTCACCAAATACCCTCAGAGTACAAACGGTGTACGTGCTCGTTAAAGCAGTGGATCCGAAATTCTTGTGGACGGTCGCAGCAGAAACCCCGGGCTCAGGGGGCTGGAGAATATTTCCCTCCCCTCTAGTCCGTGTCTAAATTGTGGAGGTGGAGATAGGTGGTGTCGCCATCTATCGAGTAGAAGTCCAACCTGTCTCAGGCTCTGGGAACTTTCCTTTCTTCCCTTCGGTAAGGACACGCCAACAAACAAGTGTTTTCATGCAAGACGATTTCAAGATAAACAAATAACCAGAAGTTTCTAATTCGAAGCAAAAAGTTGAAGTCTCTTATAAACATCCCTTTTCTTCTATTTTTAAAAATATTTACGGCTTATATTTAAAAAAAAGAAAAACTCTAAAAAAAAACACATTAAGATACAATTTAAAAAATCTGGCTAATTTCAATTTATTTTTGTTTCCTATACAAAACTGAATTTTTAGGATTGCAGTTTTTTAAAAAGAAGATAACTCAAAAGATTTTTCGTATATTCATATAAAATTCGGTAAAAATGTTTTTCATATATTCTGGAAAACCTGAAATAGGATTTTTGAAATATATATAACTCATGAGTAGATTTATTCATATTATAATCTATCACATAGAGCGAAATTTTAACAGAAAACGTTAGTTATTCCGATTGATTGTAACTCGGAAAATAAAGTGATTTTTACAAAATTCCTTCTTCTAGCTATGTACAATATATGGGCAAAATATTATTATTAAAGAGATGCATTTTCCATAAAAGAATACTTTAAATGCTATTTTTGTCTTCATTTTTTTCTTTCCCCCCAAAAAAATATTGCATTGATTATTGAATAAATATGAATTTTTAATCATTCTTAACTGTAATTATAGAAATTAAAAATGTCTTATTTTAGTTTATAGATTTTAATGGATCGCACACACACTCACATTAAGCTTTTCCCCCCTAAAATACATCTTTAGAAGAAATTTCTAAACCTAACAAAAGATTAAACTTTCTATCCTGAATGGTTTGAAGATAGCTAGTAAATAGAGCTAATAGACAGGGATATTACTCTTTAAGTATCCGACTACGTTCTAAGCCGTGATTTTGAAAAATAGTGTAAAAAAATAGTATTTTTGATATTTAATGTCACTTGAGTTAGAACATACATGTAAACTTTTTAAGAATGCTATTACAATAAATATTAATTTAATGCAGAATTTGGCAAAAAAAAAAGAGGCTAAAACGAAAAATTTTTAAAACATTCTTCTTTTTGTGAAAAATGCTTCTACAATAATCATATTTTGCCTATATATAACTAAGACTTTCCTATAGAGACTGTACTATAACTTTTGAAAACTCATTATTTTCATAGTTATTATCAAATGAAGTAGTAACTGGTGTTTTTCTTGTTAAAATTTTTCTACTCTGATACATTAAAGTATGAATCTCTTTCTCAATGCACTTTTAAATTATATATTTCAAATGTTAGTATATGTAAAATGTATCTTCATGTAAATATAAAATGTTAGTTCAAGCTCTGTAGAGAAGTCTTAATTATACGTAGGCACACACACACACAAAATATTATTAATATAGAAGTATTTTCCTTAAAAGGAGAATGTCTTGAAAGTATGTCATTTTTTTCTCTCATTGTTGCCAAAACATCACTTTAAAATAGTTTTTTTATTGTAATAATATTTTTAAAATAATTTAATAAGTATATTCTAATTCAACTAACACTAAATATGAATATATATATATATATATATATATTCACATTTATACACTTTTTCAAAAAATCACGGTTCCCACAACATACTCATATCTCAAATTTGTTGTAAAAGAACTTCATTACTTACAATACATTTTAAAACTAGAAATGGGAGGAAATTGACCAGTACATAGAATTCATCAAAATTAGGATACAGGACTTCCAGGACAAGTAGGACAAAGACTGGCAGGATTGTGTCCCTGAATGGCGTAATTTGAGCAACTGCCCTGTCCCATCCCTCCCTGCCTCTCGCATGAAGAGAGGAAAGAGCGTTAATTTAGATTCTCGGTAGATTGCCGCTTTGTATCCTTTTGGAGTAGAACTGAGAGGCCGAGTCCACCCGTGTTTCATTAAACAGTTCCCCTTTTTATTGGGGGAGCGGAGCACATATTGCCTCGCAAACAGCGCCTAATAGACTCGGAGACACTTAGCTTCCCACCAAAAATGCTCTTCTCCATTTTCTTTTAATCTCTTTTGGTGCGTAGCGTGTTTAAATGACTACGCAATAACGACTTCTGTAATGGTCTGACATTTACGTGAAATTGGATTGTACTACATTATGTTCAAATTACATCTATATGAAATGTCACTTTAAGTGAGTTATTGCTTGTTGCGTAGTGAATTAAAGTTAAATTAGTGTATTTTGTTGAATTAATGCAATGTATTATGTGTAATAAATGTGCTTGAGACTAAATGTTAATTACTATTCTTATTGGGCTGCCCATTCGGTATAGAGTTTAGTGATGCTAAGTGCTATGCCGTAGGGCCGAATCCCGGAGAAGGCATGTTTGTAAATGTATAGTGCCTGTGCTGCATGGAGGTTTTCTAAATATTCCTAGTGTTGCCCC
>BMAV01017823.1:937842-962906 GCA_019973955.1 Trichonephila inaurata madagascariensis | reverse complement strand
AAAACAGCTCTGAGTGGGCCCTGTATCAAAACTCTTTTAGGGGCTCTTTTCAGATATGGCACGGCTGATACTGTGGTAGCTATGTACCTGACAAAAGCAAACGGTAGTTACACATTTTCGAAACCTATTGGCGACAATATATGAAATGAAGCATCTGGTTGCCAATTCAACATAGAAAATTGGGGCTGCCAACTTGGCGAGTTATAATAGAGTTGATGATTGCTTCAATAATATGTAATTACCCTTTCTTTTATTTGTTTCAATTTTTGACTATTATTTACCTTGTGGCACACCAGTCTTTTTAACCTGACTGAGCCACAGCTAGTTATAAAATAAAATTAAATCTTAAGAAGAAATCAAAAATAAAATAAGGCTCAATATTTTGATAAAATCAACATAAACAGTTTCGTACAAACACAAAACATATATTAGAAAATCTTTATTTCATATTTCAGAGGAACATTAAAATTTTAAAAATATCAGATACAGATAAAAAAAAATGTATTTAAGGACAATGCCGTCGATTAATTTGGTTTGTAAAAATTATAATGTTCGCTTTTTCAAGAATTAATAAATTCTGCGAGAAATTTCTGAAAAAGTAAGCTGTAATTTGTAAGCAAAATCACACACATAAACATTCCGCGATAATACTATCCAAATGTTGCCAAAGCTATAAAACAAAGTTTTATTTGTTATAAGAATAATCATTAAAAAAAAAGATTTATTCAAAAAATAATCCTAATTAAGTATCAAAGAAGAGAAAAATTGGATAAATATTCCAACTGATAAACATAAGTAAAGTAAAAATATGTAATAACCTTGAAAACTGCGTGTAAAGTATAAATTTTAATAAAGTATAATTTTGACATCATATGACGTCATAACACCGAAAAATCACTTAAAAATTAAATTTTAAAAAATTTAGAAAGAATTACGGAATAATAAGTACGTAAGAACCCGTACGGATTCAAATACAACGTTATGTCAAAATATCAGAGGAAATGATCCAGTAGTTTCGAAGATTAGCGGCTTTGAACAAACACACATTACATTTTTATTTATATAGATATATGTACGTTTAAGAATCATAAATAATTATTGATATAAATATTTGAGGAAAATAAATGAAACAATAAATTTAAATAATATTATTAATTTATTAAACATGTGGCACCATCTATTGAATAATTGTATAATTAATTAAAAATACTAGAGTATTAAAACATAATGTCAATAATAGTTATTAATACAAATTGTATATTACTGAGAACTATTCGAAGTATATATGTAAAGAAAGTTAGCAGGATATCCATGTTCAATACATTGTTTAATAAAGTTATTAAGATTTAAATAAATATTAGCTTTATCTCTAACTAATACATTATTACGATAAATATAGTTAAAAATAATATTTCAATATATATATATATATATAGACATTGATAAATTTGAATTCCAGTAAGGCACTTTAAGAATGTTAAAATTATAGGCATCTCTTTTATCATAAATATTACTATGTAATTTCAAATCCTTAATATACAATGTTACTTCTAAGTAATTAGTTTTTATTGGATTATTATATTAATTTTAACTAAATTTAAGAAATCCGGATAAAAATTAATATTCGGATTGAAATTATCATTTTTACCAAAAATAATTAAATCATCAATATATCTAAAAATGTAATAGTCATTATTAATAATATAATTATATTCATAAAAGTTTAAATATAAATTAGCCAAACTATTGCTTGCTGGACCTCCTTGTGGAAATTATTTGTTTATTTGTTTGTGGTTTTATTTGTTTATTTGTTATTTTGTTTATATAATGAACCATTAAAATTAATGTAATTTCCTTTTAAGACTAAATCTATGAGAGTTAGGTACTTTATCTATGTAAACTATGATAAAATTCTTCTGTAACTCACAAATTTTCTGTTTTATATCTTTAAAAGTAAATTCATATGGAGAATGGTAGCTTAATTTCATAAGGTCTTTTAAGGTATCCGACTACGTTCGGGGGAACCATGATTTTAAAAAAGTACATAAATGTATAATTTTCATGATATTTAGTGTCACTTAGATTAGAATACATGTATAAAATTGTTTTAAGGACATTATGACAAAAAAAATTATTTAAATACACTATTTTGCAAAAAATTAACTTAGAATAACCTTTTTTCCAAATGTTCTCCTTTTGTAAAAAATGCTTCTATTGTATTAATATTTTGCATGTATATAGGTCAGACCTCTGTACAGAAGCTCAACTATGATTTTTGGAAAATTCAAATTATTTTCAGAGTTACAGCCATTTGAAATAATTATCGGCATATTTTCTTAAAATTTCTCCCTTCTGTTTTCGTAAAGCATGGATAAACCGACTTCCAAGTTATGCGTTTCAAAAATTCTAGTTGAGCCTCTGTATAGAGGTCTGAGCTGAATACATGCAAAATATTAATACAATAGAAGCATTTTTTACAAAAGGAGAACATTTGGAAAACAGGTTATTCTAAGCTAATTTTTTGCCAAATATTGTATTTAAATAATTCTTTTTGTCATAATGTCCTTAAAACAATTTTATACATGTATTCTAATCTAAGTGACACTAAATATCATAAATATTATCCATTTACACGCTTTTGTAAAAATCACGGTTCCGCACGTAGTCGGATACCTTAAAATATTGTATTTATATTCAGCAAATGCCTCTATAGGTAGTCCATATTTAATTGCAGATTTTGTAATAAAATTATCTATAGATTTATTAATTTGTGTTTTAACAGTATTGTTGTTATCAGAAATATTTAATCAGAAACTAGTGTCTTTACTCGTGATATCCTTTAAAATTTTGTCATTGATTATATCTAAGTTGCCACTAACTACATGCTTATGATGACCATCAATAAAATCCTTATAGTTTTTACAGCTACAATCTTCTATGTTAATAGAAGGTGAACTATTATTGTAATTAAAGATAAATCTGCCCATCGTTTTGTTATATTTAAATGCTTTCTTAACAACCACATTTCCAACAGAAAAAAGTGACAAATGACTATTAAATACTTTAGAAAAATTAATTTTGTCAAAAGTTTTATTCATGAATAATAAAGTGCAATACTCTGTAATAGGCTCATTAATTTTCTCAACATTTATTTTGAATTTATTAACTAGATAAAATTATTAAAATCTTTAATAATGTGCACTGCATGGCATACCTTTAAGGAATCATTATTTAAGATTTCATTTAACAATACAATTTCATTTTTATTAAGATCAAACATGATATATTTGATCTTCTTGATATTAAATTTTTTTTCAAAATCATCAATAATAACTTTAATATTGTCAGATAAAGATTTTTATCTCTATTTTTCCATTTAGTTCTTTTACTTCTAGAATTTCTTTTAGAATTATTATTTAAATTGTTAACATCATAAAAAAATTATTTATTATTACTCTGTAACAGTATTTGCAAGTTATTTTTGCAAAATACATAAAATTAAGACCATATGGATATATATATATATATATATATATATATATTGTATTAAAACTCATAATAAAGTGATTTTCCCACCATAATCTGTGCTTAGCATTTGGAATAATTTTAATGATAGACAGTTCAACATTTTTGAAATCATGCAAATGAGAATGTCTAAGTTCAATTTTATTAGAATTATTGGAATTATTAAAGTATTTAACATCATGTCTATGTTGATTAATCCTGATGGTAATAGTATTTGAGGTCTGTCCAATATATTTATACTGAAAAACTACAATTTAAAAGGTAAATACAATTAAAAGTTTTACTTAGGTTAAATTTAGATTCACAATCATATTGATCTTGATTTAACATAGTGGAAGTCTTACATCTACTATCTCTACATTTATTAAATTTTAACTTAAGACTATTATAAGATTGAATGTTTTCATATTTGTATGAAGATAATTTATCTTTATTTCCATGTAAAGCAGGATTATTAGTGTAGAATTTATTAATATTTTGTGTAATGTAATTACTAGAATCTAACATGTTTTGTTTAATATGATTATTATGACTATTAATAAACTTTTTATTCCAAAAAATTCTTGTCTTGAATTGTTTAATATTAGTATTACTATTATAATCATTAAAATCTTTAACAGAAATTGATTCCTTTCCCAAATTGTCATTAGAGAATGAGTTATAAAAATCAGAGTTCAGCAAAAAAGTTTTTTACATACCCTTTCTACACCCAGTGGCTGAGCGGAATGCCCCTCCCAATAGATTCCTAACTCTTTTTGGCGAGTAGCATGCTGCAGTCACATCTGGTCTCAAACCTCTCCCAGCTTGTCCAGACTCTCCTTTGGCTCGTGAAGCCGCGATTGTGCTATAACTTCAAAAGTGAGTTTTTGAAGCTTTTTTTATTGCAATTATGCATTTTAATCAAAACAAGTCTGTTCTGTAATACATTACGATACATTCCAATGCTGGTTACACATCTGAAAAGACTTGTGTGACTCTATTTGGGTTTCAAGCCTTTTTTCTTTTATTAAGCTTTAATAGTCCAATTTTGATCTTCCTTTTGTGTCGAATTAACAGTTTTGATTATTTTCGTTTTAACCTTCATTTTGTTCATTACACTGGTTCTTTTTCGTACACAATGGTGTATTTGCTTTCTTTAAATCTAACCCAAGGCGGCCTAACAGTGTTTTGAATTAAAATTGATTAGGGGGATCCGGAGGTCAAAATAAGTCAATGACCTCTGAAGCCAGCTGCGCCTGATACTGTTTCGCTCAGAGATGCGCCCGATGAAGTGTTAAAAAGTTTTGGAAAATGTTTCGACCTTATCTTGGCGGCCTCGGTAGTCTGTGCTTACTAGGTCTTGGATAGAGTGTAATTTGTTCAGGCAATGGTACCACCGAAGAACCACCCTGCAGAGTGGCTGATGCATGTTAAATATGTCGAGGTTGAATCATCAGCATGATGTGAAATGTTAGGAGAGACAGTGCTTGCTCAAGTGTCGTACTTTGCACTTGAACAGGGTTCAGAATTACGAGGTTTGTCACCAATTCCCTCGTGTTGCTTTATTTTGTGACGTTGATATTCACTCATTCAGTCTTTCCAATCTTGCAGCTTATTCATCCATTCTTTCTTTCCGTTGAGCCATTATCTCAGGAGATTTAGTCCCATCAGAGGAAACAAAAAAACCCACTTTTTCTTTTAATGTTCTTTTATTATTTCCCTAGTGATGTTTCGTGATCTTTTAAAACTAATGAATTAATTTTATAACGGATTCAGTTTATAAATAAGAAAAACTTCAGGCAGTAAGCTAATAAGTAAGGTGTACTTAATTAAAAATGCATTAAAATCATTAAGAAATAATAAATTAAAGTGTTAGAATTTTGAAGAAATCAATATGCTTGTGCAAACTACAAACATATCGAGGAAAAAGACATTAATTTGTTTGTTATTTTTACAATAGGAGAGTGTGTATAAATTATACACTTTTAAACAATTGGGGGATTTCTGACAACGGACCTTAATTTTGAGCCTAGCTCAAATGGAAGAAACCTATGCTTGCAACCCTCACCAAGCGCCAACGGGAAGACAATGGGCCACAACAAATTTAACGCCCATCAGTCTTCCTGCACCAAGGACGGGCGTTAAGTCATTCACAATCGACCTGTGGATCGCCAAGACATTTTGGGGTGACCACCTTTACTAAGACCTAAGAAGCGCACTCTAAAAGAAACATGTTTATGGTCACCGAAGCTGGAGAATCGGCTTTCACAATCCATACGACTGTGTTTGCTTTTGCAAATGATTCGATAAATGTATAAATGACACACGTGCGTTCATTGAAAGCACACGATGACGCGTAAGATGTTCACTACCGCTGTAGGGGGGAAGCGGTCATTGAGATACCAGCTAAGAAAAGAGTTTTTCCCCTCATGCCGAGAATAAACGTTGATAATCAGCTCTTCCCGTGATCACACGAGATTATACATCATCCCACACTCCATGGGATTGGGTTCTCATGTTGATATTATGTTCCCCTATGACGTGCCAGTGAACAAATTAGTATATACTTTGGTTTCGAATTCAAATATGTTCTATCCTTGCTGCATTGAATACGTCCACGGTTTAGCAGTCGCTCATAGTTGCCCAAGAACGGACCTTAACATTTTGTGTCACTTTTGTTTTTGTAGTAAAAATAGTAATCAGCCATATTTAAAAACAGGGGAAGAAAATTGAAAATAAGTGTTAAGAAGAAAAAATATACAATTTTAATTAATAATGGTCACACCTTCACCACTGGGAGAAAAACATTAGAAGTAGGCCATACCCTGGGAAAGTCTGAACACCCCTGCTCTACACGGGGAGGGGGAAGAGTCTTCAGTGGCTCTAAGCTCAAACTCATGGCCACCGGACCAAAGCTTGTGACCATGACCATTAAAATACCGTGTCCTCCTTTTTATTATAAGAAATTAAAAGGCAATTTTAAAAGGTTAATCAAAATATAGATTGCATTCTTATACGAAAGCTGCATGTTTTGAAAACTTTGGTGAGAGGATTAGGAGAAATCTTTTATTCCAATACTGAATGGGCGTTTTGTAATAACTAATGATTATTCGTTTAAAATATGTAATTTAAAGTGATTTATCCTATTTTGTTCTTCTTAATTCAATATTTAAAACTCCTTACCTATGGAAGAAAAGAAGATTATTTTGCTTAGAGTAGAACTGAACTGTTTTAAAATGTACTTTTTTCCGAGTCACAGAGCACGAAAATGCAATCACACAGAAAGTGATTGTACATTTTCCATATACTTTTATTCTTTCATCATATTTGTTCGTCATTTGATTTCAAAAATTCATTCAAAACTCTTGGTTCTTCCCCCACTAAATTATTTACTTATTACTGCTTCAAAAATATGTTTATATCTGTTTTAATGTGGAATATGTATGTTGAATAAATAAAAAAAAGTCTATAAATAACGATATTATATATTCATGAATTCTTTCAGAGTGACCCACCCTCTAAATTTGTACTCTTTACGAAACGATTAATAAATAATATATTCGGAAATGATATTTAGTATATATATATATATATATATATATATATATATAACACTTCTTATATCAGATATATTTATTTAGAATGATATATAGTTATTTATATTGAAATGCATACAGCATGTATGTATAATGTGAAATTCAAAGATTTTTTAATCAACTATCTCTTGGAGTTTCAATCCATTTCGAGAAATTAAGGAGCAAATGATTTATGCAGATAACTAGAACTTACTTCATTAAGGAGATTTTTGCAGCAAATAAATAGTTTTTTAAAACAAGAGGTATCTTACTTTAGAAGGGAATTGAGCACTAGAAGGTTAAACAATACTTTAAAAAAATCACTGTTTAAATTTCGTTTTTTAAGCTTTATTGATACAGTATCTTTGAAAATAACTTAAAACAGCAGTAAATTCTATAAAAATTTATAAAAATACTGTGTGTATGTGTGTGGGGGCGGGAGTTGTATTTTTTATATCCTATATGTTTTTGTGCATCAGTATCTCTCACTTCTAAATAGAGTAAGAACGATTTTTCAAAATTGTTTATCATTGATTATTGATTCCTTTAGAATAATTGAATTGAATATTGTGACTTAAATTGTGAAATATTTTTTAAGTTAAACTATTTAAATCCCTAATATAATTTAGGTTTCTTCGTCCACCTTTTCTACCATTAATGCAAGGTAAGCTAATTGAGCTTGTTAACAAAGTTTAATTATTTATTTATTATTTTGAAAGAAAATTAATTTTTATTAATATTACAATTTATATGTTTCTTTTATTTTAAATAGTCGAAATATTTCCTCATTGAAGTTGAAAGTAAAAGGGGAAAGATACTTAATTTTTCTCAGTAAATAAATGATCAATCAAAGATGGAATACATTTCAAAGAGGAATATATCGCTAACATTGTATCAAAAAGTAAGCTGAGATAACGGATATTCTGTACAGAACATATTTATAGCTAGTATATGCGACAAAGCTAATTTCAACTCGTTTTTTAAGTAAATTAATTATTGAAAAAAAGAAAAAATAATATTATAAAGATGGAGAAAGAAGAAAACTTACTAAATTAGTCTTTTTTTTTCAATTCAAAATTCTGTAACATAACGGGAAAACACTGTTCTACCTGTTCTACATCTACATTAAAAGTCAGGGTTTTATTCGTTTTTGTTGTTTGTTCGCTTAAAAAATGCAAACAATACAACTACGTTTCCTTAGAATATTTCCTTCTCCTACCCTGCTATAAATTTCCAAAATAATCGTTTTCTGATCTCCCAGCTTTGGTGGAAATTTCCTCAAAGCTGTTCACTGAGGCGTCTAGCTCACACTTGACAACCCTAACGATGGACGTTGAGAACTTGTCGTTTGAAAGACATTCCTCAACGCAGTCTCGATGCTCGAGTTATACTTCGAGGTCTTTTATTATCCCTCACTTACTGTGACATAGTCTCGCCACAATAAGGGCTGATGTCGCTGTCAAGCCAGGGCGTCACCACAAGAGGGCGGAAAGTGAAAAATTTGCCTTCAACTATTGGGTTAGATTGGAAATGGATGGGCTCTGCCGTGTCAAGGGGAGTTGACGGGAGTCACCTTCTTGGATACGGGCGCTGTTTCCGCCAACAGAAATCATAGTGGCACACAAGGGAGCAGTCGATCAACAAAATACACAGAAAATTAAAAAAATTAATAAGGAATTCATTAAAGACAAATAAAGCTAGACAATAAATTAAGATTGTTACGTTGTTGAATCTTCATTATTCAATGGATTAGTCTGATGTATGACTTGACGCATGTGCTTATGCTGTGGACAATAGAATTTTATGGCTTTTTATATATTTTCTGGGACTATTAAAATGTTTTGATTCTAGACGCAGATTCTGTAAAGCTCTTATCACTAAATGATTGAATAATTCTTCCCATTAATATATTTCGGTGTATCTTTGGGGAATTGCTCGTATAATTAAATCTAGACAAAGTAATTTTAAATTAATGAAATAGTGTTTAATTGTTTTATACCCCTAGATTCTAAGTATATCACTATTCATCAAGTTTATATTAAATTATCTCACACCGAGTTTTTAAATACAGTACTTGACTTGGTATGTATATTATCAAATTTACAACTTTTAAAGTGATAATAAAGAAAATTATATTTAACGCAATGTTTTAAATGTGTGCTTGTGTATTCCTTCAATTAAAATATTATTTCTTAAAAATTGTTTGTAAATTGATGTCTTACAAATTCTGTTTTAAAGTTAGATTGCTAATTTGTCAAGCATGTTACTAATACCAATGCATTACAAATTCATAATTTGTCAGTTGATTAAAGAGGATAGTTACTAACATGAATATTCCTAAAACTATCCTAAGTGACTCATAGCCATACATAACTTATTTTAAGCTCTTGAATGCTTTTCAGATATTAAATTCATTATTTATGTCATTTTCTATGCTTTTGACTTAAATTTAAGGGTATATTAAAAAGTATTGAAGTAGCTACATTCTAATTTGCATAGATACAATAGAAAGGATGAAAGTTTAGTTGACTATTTTTGTGTAAATTATTGACCCAGCGAAATTCTTTTCTTTCGTCGAAGTTTGAAAAACGAATATTTTATGTCAGCTATTTCAACCGTGATATAAATAAATAGGAGCTCTTTAAAAATTATTATCTTTGAAGTTTATAGTTAAAGAGTAAATGGTTTCATTTATATCTCTTTTAACTTTAAATTATTTATCAATGAATATTTATAATATTCTTTAAAAATTTTAGTATTATTTACTTATTTAATTACTTTATTTTTCAGAACATTCTTTATACGAATTTGTGTCAAAATACACGCGTTAATCTATTTAATAAGTCTCAAAAATAAGTCTATCTGTAAAGAATGAATAAGATACTCTTATCTTAGTCCCAAGGATTTGTATCATGCATATATGTATAGAGAGAGACATGCATATTTTAAAATAGTTTCAATTTTAAAAAAAAAAAAAAAAAAAAAGAGAAAGGGATATTTTTAAAGCTAAGAAAATCCTATACTATTAGTAATTTTTTTCGTCGTTTATAATTAAAAATAAAACTGATTTATTCGAGAGGGAGTTACTATAAAAATGTAAATTTAAAATAAAATCACACTCAGTTTGACATTAAAAATTATTAATCCCTTAACGAATAACAGTGAAAGAAATTTATTTAAACCATTTGATTAGAATGTAATTATTACCTACCTTTTTTGCTGCAACAGTAATGTGATAATAATAGTTTGTATAGAGAGATAATTAAAAACATTGAAAAAATTAAGAAACTGGCATTATATATTTGCATGATTTATTAAAAACGAACACAAATATGCGTGACATTGCGAAGACTAATATATGTCATGTTATCTCAACAAAAAATATATAAATTGTTTATGAATAATTCTAATTTTTAAATTTACGCGCTTATCAGTATTTATAGAAAGTCAATTCAAATCTATTGAAAATAGTTGTCATGAAAATTTTAAAATAACCTGAGAAAATACAAATAAAGGATAAAACTGATGAAAAAAATGAGTTTCAAAACAACGATTTTATACCCTTTTTCTTGTGGTGCCATCTGCTGACTTCCTTATTGATTAATCTATAAATATGTATTATTTAAGGAATGTGATACATGTTACTTGCGCAGAACTGTTTACTTAGTTTTTTTATTTTAAATTTTTCTAGTGCTTTCGTGCAAACATTCAGTGTGTGATATATTATAAAGTAATTTCCAGTAAATTATAAACAACATACATGCTGATGAAATTGTATCATCATTATCATTATCGTTGGCTCAATAGCACCAAGTGGGTCTTCAACTTCTTAAAAAGTTTTTCCTGGCTGTTCTCCTTGTTCAGATCAATTTTAGTGGAATCCAGCCATTGGTCGTCTGTTAGTTTTACTACCGGTAGGTTTATATTTCAAGTAGTTGGGCTAGTAGTATCCAAGTGGTAAATATGCACTGATAACAACACACACACTCACACACACACACATATATATATATTATATTATATATTACTATATATTTCAATAGTAAAGATGACCTTCAAATGAGATGGGGTATAAGTTTAGTCAATTTTTTTTAGTTTTAGCATGTACCTATGCTATAAAATGATCCTCAAACTATCAATGGTCCATGAATTTAGTTTAGATCAATGACCTAACTAAACTATCTGTAACAACTACTATTCTGCATTATTGCAAAATGCTAATTTACAGCAATGTAGAATAGAACGATTTTATACTAATCACGAAGCCGAATTTGTCTCGCGAATTATAGACTGGGCCCAATAAGACGAGCTTCACAACAACGAAAGTTAGAAACACTTGTCAAACTATTTACCTTAATTGATCAATGTGAGGATTCTGTAGGATTTGAATACATATGTACGTTATTTGTTTTAGTTGAAAAAAATTACTTTTAATTTATTTAAATTTAAAACTACTTTTTTTGCATCTGTCCTATAAAATGCCCACCGGGTTTTAAATATTTCTTATGGTTTCAATATTGTCTTATCTGAGGAGGTATAGAGAATTTCTAACTGTATGAATCAATTTTTTAGAAAAGACCATCTTTGAATCGTTTTGTGTCATTCATGATAAACATATCGTTGAATCAAGTTCTTATTTCATATAATGATTCATGAACAAAAACCTTAAAATAAAAATATTACAAAAATTATGAAATCCCAGAAAAATCTATCTATGTATAATAAACTTACATTGTTAATTTGAGAGAAAAAGTTTTAATGAACTCAATACAAATAATAATACAAATTTAATATCAGCTAAGTATACGGAAAACTTTAAAAAATTTACATTGCAAAAAAATAATGTTAATAAAAAAAATAGAGATTATGTTATTTATGTTGATGTATTAAAATTACTATGCATTAGTGAAGGACACCTTTATATTAATACAAAGGTTCTGCGTTTATGAAAAATCTTAATATATATATATATATATATATATATATATAATGTACTTATATTTGTTTTCAATAATTTTTAATCACATTAAATTTCAAAATTATACACTTATTAAATTTTTTCTTCTGATTATTATTTTTCAAATATATTATTTTCAGTTATGAAATAATTATCGTGTGAAAGAATAGCACAATTATTTTATTGTACTTATTTAATTGCAAAACACATTCATTTAAGTTCCTCTAAAGTTTCTCCGAAAAAAATACTTTGAAAAAATAACATTCTCATTTTCTTCTAATTTCTGAGGTACGTACGCATATATTTTATAGCTAAAAATTAATATTACTTTTTTGTTTCAACTATCTTTTGAGTATTTAAATAAATATCAACAAGGAAATTTCTCTTTAGGGTGTATTTTTGAGGTATTCAAAAAAAGATTAAGAATAGAACTCATTGTTATTACGTACACAAATTTTTTGATCTTTTACTTCATTTTTTGCGTGCTATTTAAATTTATTTTAACACTTACATGTTACGAACTAAAGTTCAAGTTAGGTTTTAAGTTTTTTATTTGTACTACAGATGACGCCACTAGATTTTAGTTCTAGTTTCCTATGATAGATGGAGTCACTACAAAAGGAGAGCTCGTTTTTTTTTTAGCTCCGTTTCCTATAAAAGGAATGAGTCATTTTATAGGAAACGTGTGATTGCTTAGGAAAAATATATTTTTCTAAAATTAAAAAAATGTTGTTTACTGCTTAATGGGACTTATGATTAAGAGATTACCGTATTTTCTATTTAAATACGTTTGAATTTTAAAATAATTTAATGCTTAAAATAAATTTAATGCTTTAAAATATTTTAATTGCATTCTTGCCCCTCCTCCGGGCCACTCTTTTTTTTTAAACGCCATTATTTCAGTTTTTATCAAGTCATTTAGTAATAGGTGAATAAAATTTCATTCTTAATTAAATTTAGACTAATTCAATCTTCAATATTAGAATTTAATCGAAAATGAAATATTTATCATAAACATACCACAGAATCAAATGTGTATGGAATGAAAGTTTATTTTATTTTTGTATTGTCAAAAGGCAATACAACCCCGAAAATTAATCTTAGGAATTTGAATTCATTTATATTTATTAAGAATCATCTTTAATAAACATTATTCAGAAAAAGAAAACTAATTAGGGTGAAAACTTTTCCTCAAAAAATGTTTTCTGATTAAGTTAAGTTTACATGTTAATTACACAGTTAAACGTAAAATAGACGTCCCATGAAATAGTTGTGCATTTATGATAGAAGGGGGAAGATGGAATGGACATGCGCAGCCAAAGAAGTGATCTAGAAAAAATTGAATTAGAACGTAATCTTTTGAATAAGAGGAATATGCATTAGTAATTAAGATGGATGCAAGCCTACAACCATTAAACTCGCATAGTTCTTGATAGTGTTACATATAACTTTTTGCCAGTTTCAAATGCCAGATGTGGATGAAATATGGTATAATTATAAGCGTTTTCCAATTAGCTTCCAAAAGTGTTCTATGACAGGAGTACATATTATTTAAATGACCTAGGGAGCCTTCGTTCTCATTTAAAACTCAAAATATCTCATTATCCAAAGCCATTACTTTTCAGTAATCTTTGTAGTAAAAGTTATTTGTATTCTGTATTTATATTGACAGTGAAATATTTATAAACCAAAGTTACATTTTGTTTTCAACTCGAATGCATAAAATAAAACAAATGTTGTGTAGTTAAAAAAAAAAAAAAAAAAAAAAACAGAAAGGAAAAAACTAGCAAATTTAAGACAATATTTTTACTTCAAAACATCATTTAATATATGTGTGCATGCATGTTTCAATAACTTAACACATAAAATACTTTACAAAACCATAGCATTTATATTCGATCTCACAACATCAACTGAATATATTACTATGAATACGAATCAATCTTAGATTTTTTTCAACAGCGTCATCTGTATTCTCAATTTTAGATTTGATACAATTTTCTCAACTTAGACAAGCGTTCAATTACATCTTGTTGTAATGACAAGAAATTTTTGAAAAACTTTAAATATAATGAATATTAATGTAGTATGAATTTATACCACAATTAGAAAATCTCAAGGAGAATCAAGCAAGGAGTTTGTTTACCTTCTTAACTACTTTCTGAACACCGCGTGGTCTGTCAAAACACATCAGTGTCTATCACCTGACAGAAATTTTTCAGAGAAGGGTGTAATATAATTTCCCTCTTTTTCCCTTTGTAAATCGTAAAGATTCTCACTACTGAGCAAATGAACTGCCCGTTATCTTGGTGTCACTGTCCGATGATAAATGGTAGTATCAATTATTGGTAAAAAAGGGGGGAGGAGAGGGCACCAGCATAGCCGAAGATCTTGTCTAGAATAACTGAAATTCTTCTTTTTCGTTTTAAAACTTGCAGGTTTCTTAAATTAAAATGTGCTTTATAATTTAAAAATATTAATTTTGCCCTACCTTTCCAAAAAAATCGTCATTATTCCTTTTTTATCAGCCACATATAAAAGCAATAATTATTCAATATTTTGTAGGAATGCTGATATTAGGGAAATTGTATACAAATATTCGGTATGCATGATTTTCAGATTTCTTTCTTTATCTTTCTTCTGAAAATATAAAGTTTAAATTTTAGTTCGTTATAAAGTTGGATTGGTAAAAAATATTTTAGATAATTTCATAAGGAGTAACAAAACAAAATAAACTTACAAAGTATTCCATAGAAGTGCTGTTTCAATTGTATTTTCTGGGTCTTAATGAACGTTTTATATAATCTTAATTTTTTGTTTGTATATTAAAATTTCGTTTGCGAGTATTATCGGGTGCTATTTAAACATGACAAATAGTCACTTTCATCAAAAATGAGAAAAAAACTAGAGCTGATCAATTAACAAAACTAATCAGCTTTGTAACATCCTTAAGTGAATTATAAATGTAAAAAAAAATGTTGTAAGATAATTGACTTGTAGAAATCTCTTTTTTTTACAAGAATCAGGATTAAGCAAAATTCAAATAAGTACAAAAAACTGTTGTTTAAGGTATACGACTACGTTCGGAACCACGATTTTAAAAAAAGCGTATAAATGGATAATTGCTATGATATTTAGTGTTAATTAGATTAGAATACATGTATAAAATTATTTTAAGGACATTTTGACAAAAAAAAAATTATTTAAATGAAATATTTTGGCAAAAAATTAACTTAGAATAACCTGTTTTCCAAATGTTCTCCTTTTGTAAAAGATGCTTCTATTGTATTAATATTTTGCCTGTATATCGCTCAGACCTTTGTACAGAGGCTCAACTATGATTTTTGAGAAATTCACATTATTTTCAGAGTTACAATCATTTGAAATATAATTATCGGCGTTTTTTTTGTTAAAGTTTCTCCTCTCTGTTGTCGTAAAACATGGATAAACCCACTTCTAAATTATATATTTCAAAAATTCTAGTTGAGCCTCTGTACGGAGGTCTGAGCTATATACAGGAAAAATATTATTATAATAAAAGTATTTTTCACAAAAGGAGAACATTTTGAAAAAAAAAATGATTCTAAGTTAATTTTTTGCCAAAATACTGTATTTAAATAATATTTTTGTCAAAATGTCCTTAAAACAACTGTATACATGTATTCTAATCTAAGTGACACTAAATATTATGAAAATTATCCATTTATGCGCTTTTGCAAAATCACGGTTCCGAATGTAGTCGGATACCTTAACCTAATAAGCAATTTCAAACAATGTTATTTCATTTCATTGCATAAAATGAAGTCAGAACAGAAAATTAACTTTTAGGAATGGTTTTTGAAATAATCATAATAAGTTAAAATATACCTTTTCCCCTAAAAATGATATTTGAAGCCATTTTGAATTCATATAAAAACAGTGTAAGTTCGAAGTTTCCATTTTCAAATAATTTCTTTTGGAAAGGGAACTAAAAAAAAAGATGTTTAATAAGAAACAGAATTTTTACTGTTTCTTTCTAAAACTTCTGTACATTTTCTGCGTTAGGAAAAGACCACAAAATAACTGTAAAAACCAGCACTGGTATTTATAAATTCTTATTCAAATTGCTTTAACAACAACCACTGAAATTTCGGCTTCCCTTGATAATGAATAAAATATCTGTTTAAAAATGTAGGGAAAAAAGAGAGAGAACTTCGTTTATTGCAAACACCCATGTTATTTTACTTTTATTACTTTTAAAATTAAAACAAAATGATGTAATACCTTATATTTTAATTATTTGCTGTTAGTTATGTAGAATGTTTTAAAGGTTTAATTATTAATTAGAAAGAGAATGGATACATCTACAAATTAAACATTCTGCATATTAGTTGAAATTGTTGTACAGAAATAACCCACAAAATAGGAAAGATAGAATATCCTTGAGTGCCTGATAAATTCACGATGAAAGGATGGCTATTTATGGAAAATCTAAAACATTGTTAGACACGGTTGTGAGGTGGAAAAACAATTTCCAAGAGTTAATCCCATTTTTCACCAATGATCTCAGAAGAATCACCATCACTCACGGAATATCTACAACAATGAAGAAAATGGACGACTTTAATCTTACGAGACTATTCTAGATGATCACAAAGAAGTCTAATCTTGTGGGAAAGATCAGCAGATATCAAAGGTGTCAGCATGATGGGTTACATGATGACTGACTATTTTCATTAGTATACACGACACGACCTTTCACTGATAATGAATTTTTTGAAACATGACAAAGGTAATTTGCTTGCTCGTATAGTAACTGTGGATAAATATTAGCTCTGTCTATACGATCCAGGAAACAAAGAGAGGAACAAGGAGTGTAAAGCAAAGCTATTCACATCATATCCACTAACAAGACTAAAACGTCTCTAGAAATGTATGCTCTTTGGCACTGTTATCTTAATAGACTACCTGGAGAATTATCCGAGGATAGTTAATGCTTAATACTGAGCATTACTGGACGCACTGCGAGATATACTGACCAAAAAACGGTACGTTACATTGTCTTCTTGCAGACAATGCACCTGCTAAATGATCTCAAAACGTAGTAGGGGAATCAAAGAAATGAAGTTTTGATGTTCTTTACTATCTGTACCTAAGCGACTTGCTTATTACCAAAGCTCAAAAAATTATTATGCAGTTCAATATTTGAAAACACAAATGACGTCATTTAGAGGTGGAAGAACTGTTGAGACCATTTGCTTTCTGCATGGACAACATTAGAAAGATCGAAAACTGCTAAGAAAAATGTGTAACTCTGGATATGCCTGCTCCACAGAAAAGCGTATACATACTTTTACAAATACTTCTTAATATAAAAATGCAATAGTACGTAAATATTTGTTCTTTTTATTTATAATTCTTTCCTTTCTGTCTATTCATTTTTCCAATTTTCAATATGTTCGATATAATTATGTTTGACGCCTTAAATAGTCAAGAAATATCTTGAAATTTCAAAATTTTAGTTTCAATATAAAGTTATATTAATACAAAAAAAACCCTTTTCGAATACTTTTGCATTTCTTGAGAGTAATATATACTATATTTGAATACTTACAATACAAATATATCATCCTATTAATAATTACGAATAAAACACTCTATTATAGCACTATATGAAAAGTACAAGATTGAAAAGGATTATATGTAATCGCACAATAACACTTTTAACCTGCTTTAATCAGTCATGAAATTATAACAAATGAAATATATTCAAAATTTAGCACAGAATATTTAGAAAATTATGAGATATTTCATATACAAAAAAAAAATAATAATAATTTGACTGAAAAAACTAAGCCTGATCACTTAAGACATATTAATATATTTAACAAATTATTTTTTCATATCAATACAAATTAACTTGTGGTGTTGCTCTTAACCTCAATTTTTCGACAAATTATTTAAATATAAGAGTTAACTTGATACTTGCCACTTAATTTTATTACAAAGGTTTCACATTTTTACATCAATGTAACATAATAAAATGAATTGTTAGTGTAAAAGTTTAAATATTCAAGCATTAAAAATGAACGGATAGGAATTTGCAAAATTTCTAACAACTTTTATCAAATTTCCAACTACTTTATTACATTAAATTTTTTAAATCCTTACATATTTCAATAATTAAGTTATTCATACAAATTAACTATTACACATTATTAATAACAGTAAGATTTACTCTTAAATAGTATTCATTAAAATTATTTAAAATTAACCTAACCAGATAATTCTCTAATTAAAATTGATTTTGTCTCGCTTATTATAAAAAAGAAACATTTTTTGTGATTTCTTACTGCTTAAAAAATAATTTAGAGTTTCTAAACACTTAATTAAAAAATCTTTATTCTATGCTTAGGGTCATCAGTAAATGACACATCTTCAGAAACTAAGACAGAATCAATAAAAACTTAATGTATACTTTAAGTTGAAATGCAATATTCCGTAAAAATATTCTCCAAGAAGATCACATGGAACAAAAGATCCCATTATCAGCTTTTATGGGAGTGGAGTAATAATAACATTAATAAGAGAAAGAAATCTTAGTGAATCTTTAATTAGTCTCTAATGAACTAAAACTCTTATCTCGAATGTTTTAAAATCCAGCAATGGTTTCCTGATTTATCTTACTTTGAAGTAAAATAATTTTCTGAATAGGATTTAGAAATATTTTTTGATTTTGTTTTTATTTTGTTCCCGTTATTTAATAAAATATTAATATTACTTAGTTTTAAAATGTTCTTATCTTGAATAGTATTAATATTTTAATGAACGTACCTGAAATGCTTTCGAGTGGAAAGAACATTATGTTCATGTTCATTCCAAAAACATTTTTTAGAGAGGATATGGTAAAATTTTGGTTTAAAAAAATGATTGGAAATACGGCTCCTTTACAAATAAGTATTTTCGTAGGGTAAATAACATTTTTAAGAGACATTAAAATTTGTATTGTGTTTTAGCTGGCTGTGTATGAAAAATGTTGTTTCATATTAATTATTGCATTATTTGATGAAATAAAATGTAAACAAAAAGTTTCAAATGATTAAATTAAAGCTATTTTAAACTAATTTTGGTTGTGATGCACAAATTTAAAAAAAAATAAAAATAAAACGAGGAAATTATTCTATTTTTCATACCATAATCAGATAAGGCTAATGTGTGTATGAAATGAAATAATAGAAAAATTGCCTTTTATAATTGGTTGTTTAGTTCGTTGACTTTACTGGCGCAAGCGTGCTAATTTAGCTTAACGCGCTGTATTTAGAACACTCACTAATTTACTTTGATTAAGCGAATCAATGGAATAATTGTAACAAACAGATATTAAAGTATAAGGAAGAAGGACACACTAAGGATTAACTGACAAAAAGGAGAACCGAAAAGAGTAGTATATACTTTCTTCTACGGCATCCAAAATTAAATTACGCATGCTTACTTAAATTGAAATTTCCTGGGTAGATATATTTTATCTTAAATGTGCTTATTTTCTTTTTTTAAAAAGGCTAAAAATAAGCATTAACTTCTTTCCAAAACACACATCCACACTATCACTACTAAAAACTATAAACAATATAGTTTTTAGAAATCCTTACCAGAAAGTCTGAAATGGTTTGATCATTAAAGGCAGAAGAACTATAGAGTCGCTGGAAACTTTGAAATATGGATACTGTAGTATTTTAAGTAAAACTGGCTGAGGATAACTTTTAATTTTACATAGAAGGAGGGTGGTTGATCAGTTTTATGGGTAGCCCACCTCCGGTCTTTCTTACTATAATACTTAGCGAAATCGTATTGAAAATAATGGATAAAAGTTCGATATTTATTACAAGAAAAAGGTAACTTGCCTAGAGCATTTAAAAATTCTTAGATCATGATAAATCAATCAACAATAACGAAGTTATTGTAAGATTCAAGATTTAAATACAGATTTAAAGCTAAAATAATATAAATCAAATTATGGTATAGCAATAAGCATAAAAAAAAAATAATTTTAACTAAAATAATTAAAAACTAAGAAAATATATATTAAGCTTGATACTAAAATGATGAGTAACATTAAAAATGTTTTTATACTTGTCTACACTGTAGTACAATAGTTAAAAATAAAAAAAATATCGGAATACATTATTTTTAAGAGCTACTGTAACGCCGTCTATGAATTAAATACACAAGTGTGTGTTGAATGAATTGAATACATAGGTTGAACACATAGGAATTGTGTGTGCGTGTATATATGGAGGTGTTTTGAAAGGAATTAACTTTATAAAAATTTCTTGAAATATTTCTATATCAAATAAACTATTTCGTTTTTGAAACATGTGTTAAACTATTCAATGAAAAAAAATATGAATGATTTATTTCGCATGGTGATCAGAAACAAAATATTTTTGGCTCAAGTTGAATTAAATGCTATAACAACCAAAAACTAATGAACATAAAATGGATTTATTTCCTTTCACACACAGAAGGTACTATGGTCATTCGATAAATTCTAACCCAAGACTAATGGATCGTCGTTATGGGAAAAAAAAGCTGACAATGAAACTCGTAAATTATTATTAAGCTACATTTTGACATCAGTAAGTTCAAAAACAAGCTCAGATTCCTTAAAATAACCGCCATTGTATAATATGACACCATTCTCCTTCTTACAAGAAGTCAAGCAAAAGAGTCATAAATTTAGAAAAGTGATATTAATGTCACAGAAAGAAGCAACATTATTTTATAAAAGAATCCAATATTTTCTGTAGTGTGAAAAATAAGTGTAATTTTTTGATGTTTCAATTAAAAAGGAAAGGCATTGAACAATTGCAAAACTTATCAACCTAATTTGGTCAATTGCACGTTAAGACTGTTAATAATTTATACTTGATTACACGCTATAGCAAGTATTCCTTATACAACCACTTACTAGTATTAATTTTCAAAAAATTATGACAAACATTATATTGACACTTTAATTGATTTAGCATTTACAATATGTACTTCAACTCTTTCTTTCAACAAGGATCTTTGAAAAAGTCATAATCAAGCAAAATACATATGTACGCATATATATTCAATTGAACATGGAAAGTTAAGCGAACCTGTTGGTGAAACGACCGTTTCGCCAATGTTTGCTATAATAAATCGATGTAAGAGGTATTAAAAATTCCTAATTAAATCTTACAACACGGCTGCAAGTTATTAATCAACTGTATAACTATACAATTTAGGGTGCCCGAATCGAACATTTGACCATGTCTCATACAAACTCGATTGATTAAAGGTGTGGTCAGCTTGTTGACTAAAGAAGATTATGAACAACACAGGGTCAGTTATGAATACATCATTCGCTGCAATAAACAAAAATTAAATAACGAATAAGCAAAAAAAAAAAAAAAAAAAAGAAAAAAAAAAAAAAAAAAAAAAAAAACAAAAAAGGAAAAAAGGAAAAAGGAAATCAGAGAATCAGTCAGATTGCAGAACTTATAACTTAAATTGTAACCAAAAGCCCCAAACCCTCCTCACATAAATTCAATGGTAGTCTATTACAAGACAGACGCATGACTCACTGCAGCTAAATGCGGAAGCTCTTAATGTTACTAGCGACTTCAAAAATTCGCACCCGAGTGTCATGAGATAATAGCAGATAGCATGCATAGAAGGGAGGTTGGAAGCTTACTGGATAGGAAGCAATGATGCAATTGGGCAAGCTCGGGCTTATCACGCAATGATCCGATATTGCCTCACATTCATGTACCTTGACATGCCCTCACTCCATTGTTAAATTCCTTTCACAGCAACACTTAATTACACAGCTGTATTTATGCGGTACAGAAAGAGAGACAGGGTATTTCTTGATATGACGCCTGGCTTAAAGTATCTACTTGGGTGGATGCGTTAGCTCATTGGCTTCAGTTGGCTTCATTTTTGACAGCGTCGTAATGATAATATTGTTTCTGAGTTGATAACTAAAACGCTGAAAAGGAGAAAACATAAGTCCCACGCAATTATTACCATTTTCGTATAGAGTAGTAAGTCAGTAATAACGTGCGTTATGCTCAAAGTTAACATTCACTGATTCTGGAAATTTAATCATATACATATTCCGTATATAAAGGAATTCCAATTCAAATACTTAGAATTATTAACTTATTATTTAGGGTTACTCGCGTATATATCTATATGTATAGGAATCTCTGTATATGTGTGTATATGCACTTCTTTTCTTTTGATTAGATATTATACTTTTCACAAACTGTTATCTAAAATTCTATTTTGTATGAAACCAAATACTCAAGGCAATTCTTTCTTCACTATTTTCAGTTACTTTGTTTAACAGCAATATTTTAAATGATTTAAGGTGAATGTGAACAATAGAGGGAAGTTCTACAGCAATACTCTTCTTTGTTTGTTACCGGCAATTTCCTATTAGTATTTAATTTAGAGTTTCTTTTTTTTATTTACTTATTTAGAGAAAAAAAAAATGAACATCATTCTTCGATCGTCATCACGAAGTTGCTAGGGGGAAAAGACAGGATTGCTTTGAGGAACTTCATTTCAATTGGAATTCACTTTTCCTTACGTTCTAAAGATGAAAGCCCCGCATACATCGATCGCAAAAGTGGCTTCAAACTAATAAAAAAATAAGAAAATTGGGAAACACAAAAGTTGTTAGAAAAGAGGTAACTGTCGAATTCGGTTTCCTGACTTCCAGACAACCTGTCGCCCATGTCTGTTACTTCTTTTCAAGAACGAAGAGGTGAGATTCGAACGACTTTGTGCACTTTAAAAATCCTTGAAGCGATCGGTAATTGCTCGAACTGGCATCGATTGAGAACTTGGCCACCATTGGGATTTCTTCTATTTCTTGAATTGTTTTTCTCTTTCTGTGCCTTCTCACTTTTCTTTCTTAGTTACACAGCTTGTGAAATTACTATTTCGTGTTGAGACTTAACCTGAACTGTGTGCTTGTATCATTACTAATGCAATACATTTGCTCATTGTGTTTAAAAGGATTCCATTTCATTTCTGTTACTTTTTGATCGTGTGTATTTCGTACGTGTTTCTCTAACTGTTTTACTTTATTTATAAAATATAAGTCGGAAAAACAGTTATAAACTTTATTATATCTAAATTTTAAATACAGTTATGCATTTGCAGTCCGTTTTAGATTTTTTGATACAAAAAATTACTTATTCAAAAAATAATAGAAATGTAGAAATATACTGGAAATAGAGTAAATGTTTAGCTACTGTTTCAAAATCATTTTGAACTGCAAAAAAAATAATAATTTTAAATTTTTATCTGAATTATTTATGTATTGTTCAAGTTTTTTTTTAAAAAAATATTCATCGACTAATAATTTTCAGAAAAACAAATACCATATATATTAAATAGACTGTCTCTATTTTATTCAGAGAATTAAATGATAAAATTATTACATTCAAGTAACATATATTTTGTTTAGAGCAATATAATACAGTATTCAACAAAACTTTTCAAGTAATAAAATATCAACACAATTTTTATAACTGGATTTGCTTCTTAATTTTTAAAAAATGTTAAACTGATATTCAAGCGGATTTTTTCTGCTAAAATATAAATATCATTTTGTACACAAAATATAGGGCATAAAACTTCTTATATTGTATAGAATAGGATATAGAATTGAATATTTCGCGTATATGATATAGAAAGTATTATTCATAAATTCACATCTGCTAACATAACTCTGAAATAAACACTGAATATTTTCAACGGTTTAATAATTAATTATTAACTGTTTATTATATACTTATTAATTAATTTGTTGATTTGATAAATTCGTATCATATAGTAGAAATCATTATTATAATTTAACACAAGCGTTAACTAGGAGTCTAACATATAAACTATCGTATTAAATGTACATCCCCAAAGAATTGCTAACATAGAAAGTATTATGGGATGTGTTAATTATATAAGCCGATTAGATAATACGGTATACATCATTAGTCAAATAATGCTGTTTGCTTTCAAATCGGTTATTTTACAAGGGAAATATGAAAGAAACTATGGGCACAATCCTTTTATATGTCAGCTAAATTCTTAAAACTGTTTTTGCTGTTGAATTTTGGTTTTCAGATACTGTACAGTTAATTAGTATCTATTCGTTAAATATTTGTTTGAACGTATGGTGTAATATAATACAGAAATAATACTTTTTAAACTTATTATTAAGACACATCCGCTTATACATAATCCTCAATTAACTGATAATAATTCTAATGGTAGAAATTATTCAGTTATTTACTTTTAAAGCAATTATTCTAAATTGAAATCCAAAAGCAATTATTCAAGAAAAACCTTTCGAAAAGATTGCAGAATAACTTGCTATAAGCGAAATTAACCTTTCATTGATAAGGTTTTATATTCTATTGATTTTTTTCAGAATCTACAAATTATTAATAATTAAAAATTATTAATACCATGCTAGTTACAATTCAGATCACCATACATACAAAACATGATTCATTTATTCCAAACTAAAACTGTTCTTATGTTTTACTTACAAGTTATATTTTTATGTAAAGTATTTGTTACTAGTTAAGCTATAATTTTACCATACGTATTAATAAATTTCATTTATTACATACTAATTGTTATTTGAAAGTATAAGTTATCCTTACATTCAAAACTTATCACATAGCGCTAAAGTATTAAAAAATAAGAATATGTATTTACAAAAAGTAGCGAATTTTGTTCGATAGTCACATTAGGCAAATATCTCGTCATTGGTTTAAAAAAAACATTTTATATATCTTATAAATTTTTCCGAAATTTATTGTAATATTGAAGTTATTGTAAAATTACATTTAATTACAATTATTGCAATATTGAAAGGATAAGTATTTTAAATACGTAAATACAAAATTATCTTAAAGTCACGAAAACACAAAATTTTCTTACTTTAAAATATCCGAATATGTGCGGAACCGTGATTTTAAAAAAGCGCATAAATGGATAAT